>JAZHYW010005225.1:0-39319 GCA_037355805.1 Ixodes ricinus | reverse complement strand
TTTGCCCCAGAAATATATGTAGAAATATCATTGACGTACAAATTAAATAGAAGTGGAGATAGAATTGAGCCCTGCGGAACACCTGCTCTCAACATCGTTCGCGGACTCTGCGACTCAGATATAATTACAAGTTGTGAGCGATTTGAAAGGTAGTTTGATAATAAGGAAAAAAAGGGACCACGAAATCCGAAGCTATACAGCTTTTTTAAAAAGTATAGAATGGCTAACGGTGTCAAATGCCTTGGATACATCCAGAAAAAGGGCGCAGCTAACGAGGTTTCTTTCAAAACCGGAAAAAAGTAAATCTGAAAATTCTTCGAGTAATGGTTGTGTACCTTTCTCCTGAACAAAACCAAACTGACTGGGTGAGATAACATTATGTATGTCCAGAAATGATCTCATAACATGAAATACATGTTTTTCTAGAACTTGCGCTATAATCGGTAATACAGAAATTGGTCGGTAATTTTCTATTTTCTTCGTTGCGCCCCCTTTGCACAAAGGCCTTACTATAGCAGTTTTCAGTTCATCTGGAATAACGCCCCTGTAGATGAAACCATTCAGCATACAAAGAAGTACATTCTTAATGATTTCATAATTTCTACAAAGGTCAGAAACTCGAATGCCGTCGATACCTGGTGATTTTGAGGATTTGAAGCTGTATAACAAAGAGGAAAGATCAGAATCGATCAAAGGTGGAAGAAACGCCGAGTGAGTTACAACATTGTCGAAAGTGATGGAGGAGTCTCGGGAGGTTCCTGAAAATATTGAAAAATGACTATTGAAAGCGTTTACGACCATTGCTAGATTAGTACCAAAATTAGTTTTTAAGGCATCATCAATTGAAATTTGAGAAGAGTTACCACGAAACTCGTTGATAAGATGCCAAGTTTTAGTCATGTCGGAACGCGAGTCCGTAAACTTTTTGTAAAAATATCTTCGCTTTGCTGAACGGATCATCGCGTTCACCATATTCCTGCAAGTTTTGAAGCTCGATTTAAGTAGAAGATTGTTCGGAGAGCGCCTATGCCGGGCCCACAAATCATTTTTTTCTTTTATAGCCGCCAGAATGTCGGCATTTAGCCAGTAATGATCAGGCCGGCGTCTTTTAACGTATATCACTTTTCTGGAAGAAAGATCAAAGTTTCTAAAAATGTTCACGAACTTATGATAGATGTCACTGGAACTGACTGACTGAAGAAAACCATTCCAGTCGTAGGAGGAGACAAGACAATCAAACTTTGCGGTGTCAAAAACAGATATTCGAGTGCCCGCTGAGGTGTGCTGCGGGGACGGTTTATCGTTGAACCAACGGCAAGCAACGAAGTAGTGATCAGCTAACTTGAGTGTAATAATTGCTGATTGGACCTTCTGCGAGTTTGTTCGGAGGTTAATGTGGTCTATGCACGAGACGACCAATCTTCCTGAGCGAATTTCTTCCCGTGTAGGTGCGTTTATCAAGGTGGAAAGTCCATTACCAGATAGAATGTTAAGGTAAGTGCATACTGATGACTTAGAAGATGTTAGAGTGTCTATATTGAAATCACCTACAAGGCATAACTCATTGAAAATAAAGTGCTGTCGAAGAGCAACATCTAGTTCATCCAAAAAGCCTCTGACGCACTCTGATGGTGGCCTATAAACTGCTAGAACACAAATAGAGTTGAGCGAATTAGTGATATTGATTGCAATGCATTCGGCGTGTTTAAAAGAAGCTGAAAGGTTAGTTACATGCCAGGTGTCACGAACAAATACTGCAATTCCACCGCCCCTGCCAGACGAGCGAGTGGTAAAAGTGCTACTGTATCCCGGTAGAAAAAACTCACTTGTAGCTTCCGCTGCAATATTAATTTCTGATAGAACAAAAACGTCAACTGAGAGGTTAACAGCGCTACATAAAATTCTGAATTCATTCCAATATTTACGGAGGCTCCTAATATTTACATGCACTACAGTGCAAGACGACTTTGTGGTTGTCCTAAAAAACTAAGAAGTCCGTCGAAATCCGAAAGTTGAGCAAAACTCATCTTGGAATCATACGATCTTGTCAATGTCTGTTAGCCGGGTTATACGGATCAAGTCAGCACCCTCACTTTTTTTTGCAAATATTTTTCCCCTTTTCACCCAAATGAATTTATAACCCTTAGCCCTGGCTTTCTGTCTCGCTTGCCAGAACAACTCTTTGTTAGATCGAGTAAGGTTCTCATTAAAGTAGAGCCGGGGAGGCCCTCTGTTTGACACAGCGAACGAAGCGTGCCACGCTCAGCCATCCAAGTTTCTTTAGCTCTAACCGAATAAAACCGGACTAGCACTGGCGGAATCCCGTCATGTTTTGCGGGCAGGCGATGGATTTCTAGGATATCAGAGGGTTGAAAGGAATCCGCGAGTGACAGCTTACTAGCAAGCTCAGATATACAAGATATCAGGTTTTCCCCGGGAGAGACTGCCAAGCCGTGTAACTCCAGGTTTGGAAGACGAGAGTACTGCTCACTGTCATTTTGTGCAGCACGCACCTGTAGGATCTCTGCTGCTTGAGATTGCACAGTGGCTTGAAGGCTGGAGACCTCGTCCTGGAGAGTTTTCACTGCCTGGGTATTCGACGTGGCAGCCTTTAGGAGAATGTCGTATTTCCCAGAGAAGTCAGCAATCGATGCTTGCACGTCTCTCACTGTCGTCGTGAGTCCCTCAACAATGGGCTTCAACAGAAGAAGTTCGTTAAGCCGGGTAGGGATCGTTTGCAGGGCGTCGACACTTTCTTTTAGAGAAAGTAGGGCTTCGAGCTTCTTATTCATCGATGAAAGCTGTGCCTTTAAGGAGTCGGTGTCCGTGGATGGACTGCAAGGCGTAGGGTTTAGAGCTGGAGGGTTATCCCTACTGCGGCAAGATCGGCAGACCCACTTTTCTCTCTTAGCCTGACCCATGGTGGTAAAGGTTGAATCACCAACTCCAGAGCAGTTCTTACCGAGATGGTAGGCGCTCGTGCAGTCTGCACAGACCAGGTTCTTCCCATCGGCCTGAATTTCTTTGTGGCATTTGGCGCACTCCACTGTTGGGGCCAATAATAATAATAAATAATAATAATAATAATAATAATAATAATAATAATAATAATAATAATAATAATAATAATAATAATAATAATAATAAATTTATTTCGCATATCTTCAATACAGAATAAAGTAACGGGTCTGTCGAAGCCAGTGGAGGCTTGAGGGACAGAACCCAACAGGTCAAATGACACAAATTGCTTAGAAGTCCTTGGAACACATAGGAAGCGAAAAGATATAACAATATTTTCAGTCAAATCATCAGTCAAAAACAAAATGGAAAAATTAAAAAACAAAAACACAAAGGACAGTAACGAACAGAACTGTACAACAGAATTACACCGAAAAATTGTTCAACAATTTTTTTCAATTTCCTCTTAGTAGTAGCTTTAAAAAAAGAATCAGGGAGTCTATTAAATATATTTGGCACATAGTAGGAACGAACTCGCTTACCATATCTCGTATAACACCGGGGAGTTATGAAACGATCTGAGCTACGCAAATTCCTGCTAGACACAAGGGGATTTTTGAAATCATTACACCAAAAATGAGAGATCACAACACATTGAAGATGGAGTGAACGAAAATTCGGCAACTGTAAAGTCTCGAAGATGTCTGCATCTAATGGAAGATCGAAATGATACCCAACGCTTTTTAACAAACTTTTAAGAATTCGATCAATTTTTGTTTTCCAAGCTTCTGTGCAGTTACCAAATAATGTGATTCCATATCTGAGTATGCTATAAGCAAGAGCATGTGCAATTGATTTTCTTACGGCAAATGGCATAAATATCTTAGTGTTATAAAGTAAGCAGCTGACGGATCGAAGCTTTCCAGATACATACGATAAATGCGTTGTCCATGATAAATCTGAATCAAAAAATATGCCTAAGTACTTTACGGTTTCAACGTATTTTAGGGGGCACACGTACAATCTTGGCAGTTGGATTTGTGCAGAACAATAGATTCGTCCAAATTCACTTGCTTTAACGGATTCCTGAAGCAAACAAGTCTAGTTTTAGATGCGTTAACAGTGATAAAGTTCTCATAGAACCAATCCATTACTCGCGTGGCGTCATGTTGCAGCGCGCGTACAGCTTGGTGGTAATTGACGTGACTAGAAACAAGTAAGGTATCATCCGCATACTGGTAAATTTTGCAACTAGTAAGCTTGTTTGAGATGTCATTAACAAAAAGATTAAATAACAAAGGTGATAAAATGGATCCCTGTGGCACACCAGCTTTTAACATAACCCGATCACTTTTAAAGTTTCCCATGGATACAACTTGAGTACGGTCAAGAAAGAAATTTTGAAGTAAAGAAAAAAATTCTCCACGGAAGCCATAGTTGTGCAGTTTAAAAAGAAGTACTTTGTGACTAACCGTGTCAAAGGCCTTTGCAACATCTAAAAAAATAGCACATGAATATAAATTTTGTTCAAAAGCCCGATGTAAAAGGTCAGAAAAATTTTCAAGCAGAGGTTGGGTGCCTTTCCCAGTGACAAAACCATATTGGTTTGGAGACAGCAGGTTTGACTTTTCAATAAAGCCGGACATCACAATATAGAGATGCTTTTCTAAAATTTCGCCAATGCACGGCAAGATGGAGATTGGGCGATAACATTCTTTTTTTTCCGGAGCTCCTCCTTTAAAAATTGGTTTAACAAGAGCGGTCTTTAAGTCATTGGGAATTACACCAGTATCAAGAATCTCATTAACTATGGTGAGAAGCACGTATTGAATATGACTAATGTTGCGGCGGAGGTCGATAATACGAATGCCATCAATACCAGGAGACTTATTGCATTTTAAAGAAAACAAAATTGAGAGCATTGTGTCCATAGTGAGAAGAGGAAGAAACGCAGACTTAGACATACCATTAATAGAACTCGAGTTCAAAGCTATAAAGTTATCATCTCTTGCAATGCCGGATGAAGTAGCGAAAAGCTTGTTGAAGTCGTTGACAACAGATTGAAGATCGGAACCAAAGTGTCGTTGAAGAAAGTCAAGGAGAGATTTGTTCGTTCCGTGTCCTCTAAAAGAGTTAATCAACTTCCATGTTTCGCGTGCATTCGATCTTGACTCATAAAATTTTTTCTGAAAGTAGCGTCGTTTAGCAGACCTAATGACTGCATTGGCTTTGTTCCGAGCGCTTCGAAACTGTGCTCTTAGTTCCACGTTTTTTGGTGCATGACGGCAACGTAGCCACGACACATCCTTTTCCTTGATTGCAGTCATAATGTCAGTATTAAACCAGGGCTTATCAGATCGTTGCTTGAATTTGATATTTTTTCTTGAGGTACAATAAAATGATCGAAACATCGCAGCAAAGGCACTGTAAACTTGGTGGGGTTCGACGGTCATTAGAAATTCACTCCAGTCAAAGGCAGCGACCAAAGCATCAAATTTAACTGTATCTATAATTGAGACATGCAAAGAATCGCGCCTTGATATCTGTTCTTCACCTACTGGTACATCTAGACGACAGCCTGTGAAGTAATGGTCGGATAGTTTTTGAGTAATTACGGCAGATTTTACTGATATATCAGGGGCCCGAATATTTATGTGATCAATGCAGGAAGTTACTAACCGTCCAACTAGCACTTCTTCTCTAGTGGGTAGGGTGATAGTATTTTCAATGCCATATTCTGACAGCAGTGTCAAATAATCGCAGACTATCGATTTATTTGGTTTGAGAGTATCAATGTTTAAATCGCCTACCATGCAAAATTGTCCTTCCGAGCGAAACTTGTCTAGCACGACATCTAGTTCAGAAAGAAAAAGCGAAACGTTTTCTGAAGGAGGCCTGTAGACCGCGAGCAAGAATATGGAGAAGCTAGGCAGTGAAATGTGAACTGCTAATGATTCAGCATGAGCCAGATTTACGTTCTGACTCAACGGTACCCACTTATCTTTGACGTATATTGCGATACCACCGCCTCTAGCATGGTCACGGGTGTGAAAGAACTCCCTATAACCATTTAAAATATATTGATTGCTTTGCAAAGATGAAACACCAATTTCAGTTAGAACGAAAACATCTACAGATCCGTTTAGGTTACTTATAAGAGCACGGAACTCGTCCCAGTGTTTACGCAGACTTCTAATATTTACGTGAATAACCGTGAAAGTGTTATCAGAAACAGGTCCCAACAGTTGATTAAATGAATAAAAATTTGGAACCGACAAACAAATGGCCATGCTTTACACCAGCTGTACTAGATCCCTTTGTGTGTTAACGCGAACGACTGGCGAGCCTTCGGCTTTCTTTGCGTAAATCTTTGAGTTCTTTGTCCAAACAAACCGGTATCCATTTTTTTGCCCTGAGTTCTCGCCAGCCAAAAAAGCTCCTTATTCGCTGGTGTAAGGTTGTCATTGAAGAATAAGTTCGGTTGATCTTCAGACCGGCAGAGCTTGCGCAGCCTTCCACGTGCAGACATCCAAGAGTTCTTTATGGCGACAGAGGTAAAATTTATCAGAACTGTTGGAACTGAGTCAGGTTTTTGGTAAGGCGATGAATTGCCAAAATGTCCGAAGACTGAGGTGTTGGAACATCAAGCTTTTGGGATAGGTCGTTCATGATTTGCATCAGATCCTCGCCATGAACAAAGGGAAGACCGTGTAGCTCCATATTGCAACGGCGACTGTACTGGTGCGTGTCATTGAGCTCTTCTTTCAGTCGCTCAATTGTGTCAGCCTGATGTTCCATTGCTGCCCTGACTGTGTCCACCTCCTGTTGTAATAATAATAATAATAATAATAATAATAATAATAATAATAATAATAATAATAATAATAATAATAATAATAATAATAATAATAATAATAATAATAATAATAATAATAATAATAATAATAATAATAATAATAATAATAATAATAATCTTTATTGGCTCAGGAGAGCCGCGGCACCGCGGAAAGGCGACAGCCCGTACCAATGGAGGCCCGCGGTGCCACGTCTAGTGATGATGATTATGAGATGATATGTACAAGGGGAGGACGACGACGATTAGATGACAGAGAGGTGCTGACGATGTTGAAATAGAGCCCGCGGGCGAGGGCGTGGGTGCTTCCCAGCGGGCTGGTCGCTGGGCCGGTCCCCCGTCCAGCTGGTAGAAGCGTCCTCCGGAAAGCTCTCCAGGGTGGCGTCTGCACGCCCCACCGTGCGTTGGGGCTGGGAAAGCCCTGGCGGCCCGGCGGTGACGAAGACGCCATGCATGATGAGGACGACCCGCTCCTCCGAACCACCGCGCGAGTCCTGAGGCCGGTGACGGCCCAGGCGAGCAGGCCAAAGAGCCAAGGCGACCCTCGGCGGGCCGTCCGATGTACATTCTTAATGGCAAAGTCCTGGCCCCTGACGGTGCGGTCGCCCGTTCCGGCGAAGGAAGCGGCTCAAGGGGGTGGCCCAGTCGAGGTAGACGGCTGCCACTCCGGATGCATTCATGTCCAGGGCCAGAACATAGCGCCGTGGTCACCCAACACAGCTCACTGTTATCGACGTCCAGATTGAGAAAAAAGCAAACAAAAAAAAAGCAAAAGAAACCAGTGAAGGAACCTCGTGGTCGTCTCAACCAAAACACAAGACCAAAAGGCACAAAACTACATAAACAATATTTGAAACTACGCCATTATTACCCTGATTTTACACTCGATAAAATTGGTAAAACAGAAGTCCGTACCCGATTTAGTAGTTTCGCAGCTTTCCTGTTTTTCTTTGTTCATTTGCTTTTAAAATCAAAATTTTCTTTTTGGTCGTATTAGACCGTATTTATTTATTTTTTATTGGTTAAAACCCGTTATACCGCTTGGTGGTGCAGGTAGAGACACATTTTATTTTTATTCATTTTAGCTCTCACTTAGAAAAAACAAAAGAAAAATGAAAAGTCTCAGCTTAAGGGTGAACAGAGTCACGAGAGCCCACAAAGAAACCTTCGAAGAAGACGAAGAAGCAGTGGGCCATAACCGCAGTCGTCGAACCTTTCGCCCCTTCGAGATGATATCTCCCCAAACTCCCCCAACTCCCCAGGGCGCAGGTATTAAGAGGGAGGCGGCAGACGGCGATGAACAAGGTATCATCCTCGAACTCCCCAGCCCGCCAGTTCCTCAGCCTGCGCAACGTCCGGGCGCCGAACCGGGTCAGTATAATCAGTTTCTGCCGGGCTTCGAACCCTTGAATGAATCTTTGTCTAGCAGAGACGTGCGAATACGGGTGCTCTAATCGAATGGTCCTGTGTCATTCCCAGCTTTATAACTCTTAAGAAAACCAATTGCCTTCCCTTCTACCACGAAGGTTGTGAATGACGCAGTGCTATTCGATTCCAGCCGGTTTTCGGACATGCGCATGTGCGCTTCATTTGCCGTCTAGCCGCTGATATGTCAGCGTATATTATCGTGGAAAGAGGACCGAATATTCCTGGATTGTTCCCCACTGACCGGATAATATGAGCAATTGTTTTACTCTTTGATACGTTTTGGGGCATCCTTCTTATCGGCTAATGCCTGATTCACGAGGTGCAAATTTCGTTACCATTTCGCCAAAGCGTGGTGGAAGCTGCAGTTCCCTACAGCAACAGCAAAATCCCAAGCAAAAGCGCACCACGTGAGACAGGCTTCATGCCATCACCTTATTGGTGGCGGAGCGGTAATGAGCATGCAAAGGGTCCGCAACTGCCTTCGTTTCTAATGGTCTTATAATGACTCTGCATATCAACGCCGCTGAATATTAACGCGATAGCGTTTAGAAACTCGTATCGCATAAAAGCCAGCGTTGGCGCCGGCGGGACAGAAAAATCCTGATTGGTCGATAGGGTCATGACGTCACAGCCACGTGCGACGTCACGTGTGACGTCAGGCCACACGATTTCTCGCGGGAATTTCAAACAACGCACAACGCTCACGTTTGACGCAACATACGCGTGACGTCACATGTGACGTCGTGTGACGTCACGTGTGAGACACGTGACGTCACGCGGAGGCGGCATTCGAACCCACGACCCTTCGGTTGCGAACCAGACAAGCTACCGACCATGCCACGCAGACACTATTGCACGTGTTTTTTCGCTGTGTTTCTTGTTGGATAAGGATCACCGCATTGAAAACTACTTATCTCCTTGATTCACCAACTCGGGTAAACGATCCTCGTGTCGGAGACTTGGTACGGGAATTCTTTGGTGGGAAACTTGTACAAAGGGCGCCATGTCGGAAAGAAGAAAGAAAAGTGTAACTCTTACGATTAATTTTAGTCGGTTCAAAAAGTAATCAGATTAATAGTTCCCCAATAAATGCATTCAAAACATCACAACATTACGCGCTCACCACACAAAGTTTTAAGAAAGAAGGCGTGCTTGTGCTTCGTATACATGTACCGACGTTTTCTGAAGCGCCGACTGCGTGACGGCAGGTTTTACGAAGGAAAAGGGTGGCGCACAGCAGCAGAATAAACGGGAAGACGCCACTTCGTTGAACCTCAAAATGTGGTTCCCGATCTGTGTTGACTTGCAAAAGACGGAAGCAAAAAAACTGAACACGACCACAAAAAAGAAAAAAAAGAAAAAACGAAATGAGTAACAAAGAAAGAAGACGCGGAGAGCAAACGTACTTCACTTTTAAATACCAGAATCAGCACACTGGAATGACGAGGTCAATAGAGCCTTTTCAGACGGGTGCGCCATCCAGTAGCCGCTGTGTCAATTCTCCGAGTGCGCCGTTGTTCGGGTACACATTTTGAGCTTTTATCGGATCTGATGTTTGCGTCATCGCTCGGTGTGAACTAGAAGACTCAGCCGTCTATCGAGGGAGAGCAATGTGTCATCGTTGGGCGAGGTTTCGGATTCGTTTACGCATTCGTGGCCAAGGTCTGGTGACCGGCAATGCCGCTCGATGAGGTTTTCAAAAATGTCTACTGGAAAAACAGGACCAATGAATAGTTACGCGAACCACCTTCTGCGTGGAGAGTCGCACGAATCAATAATAAAACAAAAAAAACCTTCCGTGTAGCATTACAGCAGGTTGTTGAAAAGGAAGTGTTTCGAACTCTGTCAAGACGCTAATTAACAAGACCTGTCGGGCTCGTTGGCGCTTGATGCTTAGGAAACGTTTAGGCGTAAACAGAGACGCACGCTAAGAAGGGGATACATACAACCGCTAAGAATGTAAAAAAAAGTACTAAAACAAACAAGAACTACTGTGCGTTTTTTCCAGTAAAAATAAATTACGCTTTGAGGACCACTCAGTCTCTGCAAAAATGTAGCGCTAGATGTTCGGACGAAATAGGAAAATTTCAGAGCGTGTCGTTATCTGGTACAGAAGTTATAAGCGATTTTAGGAAATTTCCAATGGCAAAATGGCAGCCGACAAAATCCCCAGATACACTGAGAGGAATGGCGTTAGGTAACGGGAACGGGCATCCGTTTCCCCATTGAGAGTTGAAGAACATTTTTTATATATACCTTTTTCGCATAACCTCTACCAGCGCGCAACCGATGCACCCTCGATCCGGAGCATTTTTCGATTTCCCGCTGACACATGGCATGCAGCAGGGCTGAAAGTTGGGCTTGTTGGTAGCAGTTCATAATAAAATATAAAGCGCAAAAAAAAAAAAAAGAGAAAGAAGACGGGAAGAACAATTGCACATCACTTTTAAATACTAGAAGCAGACTGGAATGTCGAATAGAGCCTTTTCGGGAAGGGTGTGCCACCTAGTGGCCGCTGTGTAGCGCTTGTCCTCTCTTTTTCGTCCTTGTTTTTTGCGGGCTTCATATTTTATCATGACATGGCATGCAACCGCCAAGGGTATGGGCGAAAAGGTTTGGAGGTGGACGTCGTGCGTGAGTTAGTTCCGGTTGTTTCATTTTACCGTGTCACAATGTCCCCAAATCTACGGTTGTCTGGCTATCACTGCGTCGTCGTCAGGTGCAAAAATAATTTCAATAAGTACAACAACAATCGCAGAAAGCAGGCGATGAGCACAGGAAATAAGCTGCACTACGAAAGTGGCTGCAGCGTTATTGAGCTTCGCGTGTTTCCCAAGGGTCCTTATTTATGAATTATGTCGATCGCGAGCGTCCATCCTGAGGACTTTGCATCAGACTCATCGTCACGTTTATGCTCACAATTACGTCGTCGAAGGCAAGCGGACCGATTCTAACCCGGTGCCGATGCTCCGATTAGCAAGGTATGCAGTTACTTCATGACATGGGAAGGGCATGAAAACGTCTACGTGCCACCACTCAAGATGCAGCTATCAAGTGCCGAGAGCTTATCTACATAGCCTACATTAAACTGATCATATATTCCTTCGTTGTGGAAGCTCACTGAAAACACCCCAGCGTCTTTGTGCTCGTTACTTCGAGGGGGCAAGGTGATGGCCTGCCATTAGCCAGCTTGGTTCGACCTTCCAAGTGTCAGCCAAGTTATAGTAGCCCACTTTAGGCAAGTCCAGCTAAGTTCCCCCATACCCACAACGTTGCCTACTCAGGCAGCTGTGCTGCCATAACCAGCCGGTATATCACATTTTAAACCGCCAGACGGTATTGTCGGCACCGCAATTATCAAGATGGTGGTGCCCTTAAACAGAATGTCTATAGGTTCATTGAAATAAGACAACGGCAAGCTCTGAAACGTTGGCATTTGATCCGGACCACCTGCTCTACGTTTGGATGGAAACTGAGCGCTCGGCGATACGTAGGTTTTCTTTTGCAGTGAAAATAATAACAATAAAGACGACGAAATGAGCTTCGGGGACACATTGTAGAGAAATAAACATTGAAGACACTGCCCGTTGTAGAAAGAACTTAGCTTAATGAGGCTTGTTCTTGGACTGGTTGGGCGCTCATCCGTGGCGCCGCCTTCCTGTTCGTCTTTTTTTGGCGCTTACAAGTTTCATGATTATGCTAAAAGCAACCTTCGGTGACCAACCACAGCATCCGCGCGTTGCATTAGAACTCCGCAGCTATAGACTGCACATAAACCCAAGGATCGAAGAATTCAATATTTTTAGAAATGGTTCCAGCGAAATTTTGATACTCAATGATTTTCCTCGAAATGGGTTCAACATATTAACAGGAACGGCTGGACCAGAAACCTGAATTGCGAGCCACAGGCATACTGTTTTCGCGAAGTTATTAAAGTTTGGAATATTGTCAGAGAGGCGGAAAAGCTCCACTGGCAACGCCGAAAACGTGACGTAAGATGTCGTTTTAAGGGGCAATGAGGGGTATACTTCAGTTTGTTTCCGAAGAGTTCCAAGGTGTTTGATGGTGTCAACTGAATGCTGGTTAGGTTCATGCCAGAAAAATAAAAACAGATGCACAAAAATACAGTTTTTTAGGCGGCCTACTGGACAAGGCAGAGGCTGTGGCCGCCGCACAACTGCACGTCTTGGAGCGCGTCCACGCGCGCCATCATCGACCTTTGCACCCCCGCGCGCGATGGGAGATTCGCTCCCTCGAAAGCCCTCGGGAGCAGAGGTCGGCATTTTAGGTCGCCCTCACTCACCCTCACCCTCACAGCCACACTCACGTCAGCCCCTCACTCACCCTCACCCTCACAGTTACACTCACCCTCAGTCCCTCACTCACACTCACACTCACCCTCACACCACTCACGCACTCACCGCCCTCACGGCACTCACACCCCTCACGGTCCTCACAGCCCTCACAGCCCTCACGCACTCACCGCCCTCACGGCCCTCACAGCCCTCACGCCCTCACAGTAGTGATGCAAAACTATCGATAGTACTATCGATAGTATCGATAGTCGCCAGAAATCTGACTATCGATAGTAAAAAACTATCGATAGTACTATCGATAGTCGACTATCGAAAAACTATCGATAGTACAATCGATAGTCGACTATCGATCGACATCAAACTATCGATAGTCGACTATCGAAACGCTATGGATAGTACTATCGATAGTCGACTATCGGAAAATTATTGTTAATCGACTATCGGGAAACTATCGAGAGTCGACTATCGTAAACCTATCGATAGTACTGTCGACGGATTACTATCGATAGTTTTGCGACAGCAGTAGTTTGCGTCGCTCTCTCTTCTCTTTTTCTCGCTTTATTTTTTTCAAATGGGACACCAACTATACTTCGTTTCACCTTATGTTGTACCGCAACGAAGGCTAGAAGCGCGAGCTCCTAGCGTTGGCAGCTGCCCTTAAGGCACGTGGGCTTGTGCCGCCGAGATGTGCCTCAGAACAAGGAGCTCGCGCTTGTAGGTTTTCCTGCGGTACATCATAAGGTGAAATAGAGTATAGCAAGCACCGTGCTTGCAAGTAGTGTCACAGATGCCAGTGCACGAGGCCCGTTTCCCCGTTTCTCGAGCGGCCCTTGGAAGCGGATGTCAGCGGATCACCCGCTCGTGGCACGTGTCTTACGCTGGTTTCCATAACAATGGTTGGCGGTACGTGTAAGAAACGCCTTTATCAAGGGGCTTTATACCCAATTTACACGGCAGAGTAAAGGTACCTTTAGCTTAGGTCCCTTAGCTGAAGGTATGTACTTTAGTAAACGGCGTTCCTGATCACTCGATAAATAAACGGAGCACTTTAAGTTGATGTCGATTGCATTCTTGCTAAACCGCGAGAGAAGCACGTGATAAACAATTATTCCTCGAAATCGGTTTGACGCGCAGTTTTTGATTATTGTGTGTGAAATATCACATTTAAAACCTAAAGATTATTTTTGTTTCCGTTTGCGGCACTTCAATATTTTTTTCTCCAAGTCTAAGGGGGCACCTAGAGTCACTAAATAAAGCAAGGAGCTCGCGCTTGTAGCCTTTCCTGCGGTACATCATAAGGTACCCTGCCAACTTTGGTTCAGCTTTCATTGATGACGAATACGGGAGTTTGGGCGAAGAGAGGAGGAAGGGAGGAGAGCAGCGGTGCGGCAACTGTGTTCGCTCTAGTTGTGCAAAACTATCTATAGTACCATCGATAGTATTGATAGTCGCCAGAAATCTGAGTATCGATAGTAAAAACTATTGATAGAACTATCGATAGTCGACTATCGCAAAACAATCGATAGTACTATCGATATTCATCCATCAAAAAACTATCGATAGTACTATCGATAGTCGACTATCGAAAAACTATCGATAGTACTATCGATAGTCAACTATCGAAAAACTATCGATAGTACTATCGATAGTCGACTATCGATAGTTCTGCGACACTATCGATAGTTTTGGAAAAACTATCGATAGTATCGATAGTCAATCTATCGATAGTTTTGCATCACTACCTCACAGCCCTCACGCCCCTCACGCACTCACCGCCCTCACGGCCCTCACACCCCTCACGCCCTCACAGCCCTCACGCCCCTCACGCACTCATGGCCCTCACGCCCCACATCACGCCCCTCACGCACTCATAGCCCTCACGCCCCTCACGCACTCACGGCCCTCACAGCCCTCACGGCCCTCACTCACCCTCACACTCATGAATTTTCCTGGTTCAGAAACTCACTCACCTTCACCTCACCTGTGAGGATGAGGGTGAGTGACGGTGAGTGAGTGCCCTCATGAGTGAGGTTTGCCAAGGTATGATGGTAGGAAGCAGGCCCTGCCGTCTTCGTTGGCGGCGGCTCCAGCGCTCCTCGGGGTCTTTAGAAGGGTGTCAGCCACGTCGGGTCGCCGTGCCGGGAGCGGTGTCGTGAAGCCTCGCTCGCCCTCTCGTGGGTTCGCTCGTTGCCGGGGTGCCCATCGTGTCCCAGGATCCATCGTATCGTTACGGCGGTCCCGTCGTCTCTTTGTAGGGCCGTGCAAGTATTCTTGATGGCGTGCGCGGCGCCGTTTCGTTGGCGGACCGATAAGGCGCTTAAGGGCCTCGGTGTAAAGCCCCTCGGTATGCTTTTTGTTACCAGTGAATATCATATAGGGACTTCACCTCAGTGCAGTCTGTGAACAGGGGATTTGTATATTTTTCAGCAGATATTTCTACAGCTCTGATAGCGATACGCGCTACATCGACAACCGACAACTGTGTTTGCGCCCGCATCCTATCGCTATCGGAGTGCGAACACAATCTGCTGAAACCCTGTACTGTCAAGAGTATACTATTATAAAACTATCAATAGTATGCGATCGTTGGTTGACTGTCGGTACATATGTATAAACTATCAATACATACGGAGCCGAGTACCGTAAAAACTATCGATGACACTATCGATGGTCGACCACCGCAAAAATATCGATTGCGTGCTATCGGTACTCGATTATTGAAAACTATTGATACTGTACCATTGAAAATATATCTGAGTAACGTTGGTAATAGTAATTGAAAATGTCAAATATTTCCGGGGTTGCCTTTGGCAACCCAGGAAATATTCCAAAGCTCATAAGAATTCACGACGGGAGCCTTCAGCAGGCTTATCAAGAGGGTTTTCACTTTTTGTTCAACTTCAACACGCTGCTTAAAAAAAAAAAAAACATTTTTTAAAATTTTTTCGCGTTGCGTTTTTTTTACATCCTTCTTTTAGCCAGAATACATTCCGTTAAAAGCATTTGCCTTGGTTTTGAGTTTTAAGCCTCTAAAAATGCTAAAAAAGAGCAAATGCCGATGGTGGGATTTGACGATTTTCGTGTGTCGCGTTTTTGAACCACTCTCAATCTCGAAGTATTCGAAAGAGAGTTTCGATATTTTTTTGAAAGAAAGTTTCGATATTTTTTTGTTGTGATATATATGCAAGTCAATAAAACGACATTCCATGTACTATTTATTATTCGTCGATCCAATCTTTGTAAAAATCCCCAAACATGCCTCCGCGAACAACTGTGACCTAAACTGCGGATTGTTTTGTTAGTCGACTATGTTTAGTTTTGTTTTTAAAATAATACCACGTGTAGAACATTTCATTGCCTTTCATATTATGTAAAGGTTGTGTCTTAATCACGTACGAGTACTGAAAAATAAATTATGAAACAGAGGATGTTTTCACTTTTCGTTCAATTTCAGCAAGCTGTATAAAAAAATCATTTTTAATAGTTTTCTTTTGTTTTTTGCTTCGCGTTTTTTTACACCCTTATTTTACCCAGAATACATTCCGTTAGAGGTATATGCACTGGTTTTGAGTTTTAAGCCTTTAAATATGCTGAAAAATGATTTGGTTCTGTTATCAACATGAATTTAGCATTAAAAATATAAAATTTCGCATTTCAAGATCTAGGTTTCCAATAGGGAGCGTGTTTTACTCTAATGTTTTACAATATTATACTTTGATATTTTTAACGTAGTATAGATTATGTAGCGCATAGGGTTTAGGCTTGAGGCCCCTCCAATCATGGCACCGGCAGAAATTGTCTGAAAACCCGCTCCCGGCAGTTGCGATTTTATAGTGTTTAGACGTTTGGAATTCCAAACTTGTTATTATACGCCTAACGACATTCATGTTTTTATATGAGTGTTTATTCAACGTCCCTTAGATTATTATAATAAAGAATAAAATATACAGCTATAACCCATAAACCCACCATCAACATTTGCTCTTTTTAGCACATTTAGAGGCTTTAAACTCAAAACTAGTGCATATAACACTAACAGAATGTATTCTGGCTAAAAGAAAAATGTAAAAAACGCAACGTAAAAAAAAATTAAAAAGGTGTTTTTGTTTTTACTTTTTTTACAGCGTGCTGAAATTGAACAAAAAGTGAAAACCTTCTCTGTTTCATAATTTATTTCTCAGTACTCGTACGTGATTAAGGCACAAACTTTACATAATGTGGAAGGCAATGAAAGTTTCTACACGTAGTATTATATTAAAAGCAAAACTAAACATAGTACACTAAAAAAGAAATCCGCAGTTTAGGTCACAGTTGTTCGCGAAGGCATGTTTGGGGATTTTTACGAAGATTGGATCGACGAATAAAAAATAGGAGATGGAATGTCGTTTTACTGACTTGCATATATATCACAATAAAAAAAATATTGAAACTCTCTTTTGAATACTTTGAGATTGAGAGTGGTTCAAAAACGCCACACACGAAAATCGTCAAATCCCACCATCGGCATTTGCTCTTTTTTAGCATTTTTAGACGCTTAAAACTCAAAACCAAGGCAAATACTACTAACTAAATGTATTCTGGCTAAAAGAAGGGTGTGAAGAGAACGCAACGCGAGAAAAAGAAAAAAATTAAAAATGTTTTTTTCTTATACAGCGTGTTGAAGTTGAACGAGAAGTGAAAACCCTCTTTGTTTCATAATTTATATCTCTGTACTCGTACATGATAAAAACACAAACTTTGCTTAATTTGGAAGGCAATGAAGAGTTCTACACGTGGTAATATTTTAAAAGCGATACTGAACATAGTCGACTCAAAATAAAATCCGCAATTTAGGTCACAGTTGTTCGCGGAGGCATGTTTGGGGAGTTTTACAAAAATTGGAGCGACGAATAGTAAATAGCAGTTATAATGTCGGCTTACCTACATGCCTATATATCACACTAAAAAAATATAGACGTTCTCTTTTAAATACTTTGACATTGAGAGTGATTCAAAAACGCCACACACGACAATCGTCAAAACCTCGTAGTTCTTTCCCGCTTCTTTGAGATTTTTTTTCTCAGGAACTAATCATGTCAGGGCATGAAAATAAAAAGGATTGTTCTTCTAGGAACATGCTCCTGAAAATATAAAAATTTGAAGCAAAATAAAAAATACGACTGCCACTCGTTGCCTGAATTCAAATGAAACCGCCCATATGTATATATGCTCAGAATTGTATAATGTGCTAGAGTGACGATTTATGTTATAAAGGATTGTTGTGAATTTTTGAGAGAAATAAAAGATTGCGAGTGCATACCTCACTGGTTGAGTCTAAATGAAACCGTGCGTGTGTCTCGCCGCTAGAGCTCAACGTTGTTTCTGCTGCAGCTGGGCACTGTTAGATAACTGCGAACTAAGTACTACTCCCCAACGTTTATAGACCTGAAACATTACTTTGGAACGCACGTCCCTTCTCTGGTGCCGATTCAATTGTCCTAATCTCGGGTTAACTAAAACTTAGTACCGAGCGTTGTTTACCGTTTGACCTTACACGTAATTCAACAATATCAATACACACCTGGAATTTCTAATTCGCCATTGATCTTGTCGGCAGCACCATTAGCAAATGTATACATGTCTTTGAATAGCTTTTTTTCTTAGCATAATACATTTTATAAATGCAACGTACAGCAACTAGTGACAGGGTTCATAAAACTCGAAGAACGCCAGCTTGCCTACAGCCTTACACGCTTTCCGCTTATGCATGTGCTCATGTCTACTACATTCAATTGCTCTTTCGCGTGCTGATATCTCAATTAGGTTTTAATCATTTTTTATCTATTTTTGCGTGACTTTTAGATTCATAATAAGCCAATTTATTGGTGCACTGTCGTCTTGCAATAGAACTACAAGAAAAAAGTTAACGTGCCAGATGTTTTTGAAGATAATTCCTGGCTGTGGACAAATCGCAGTGCAGCTGATTTGTATCACGAGTGACTTAAGCTTGCAATCCATAAATTCATAAAATTCATATTTACGAATGGTCACAGTGTTTGAGGGAAGTTAAAACACCACTTCTAAAATTTTTAGTTACGAGCCAGCGGGTTTTCACAAGAAATTCCGGCTTTTCTGCAAGCGCTAATTTTGGCATTAGTGCTTCTGAGGGGATACGGAGTCTACTCATCGACAGGTGACCCTCTGCCGGAAGCGAAAGGTGCGCATACAAAGGCCCAGCACTCCGAAACCTTTTGTTTCCAGCAAACGTAGTGCGTACGGACCGAATGACTGACATAATAAATATCGGTCGATTACATCAAGCAAATATGATTTTTCAGCAGCGCTCTTTAACGAAATAAACAGTGAACTGATCGCCCAATTCTTCAATGCAAAGAAATAATGAAATCAAGTTTCATATTGTGTTACCGGATAGAGTGTACTAGTGCTCAAAATCAACCAATATCAACGTGATGTTTTGAGGATAGTTGTTCAGAAAGTCGTGCTTTTGTACTTTCTTTTTCTTTCGAACAGCCTATCTATACAATTAGAGCAAAAAAGTAGAGGCTAAGGGCGACTGCTCGCAGTTCACTTGCGTTTGCATGCGCCGTCTGCAAAGATTTCTAAAGTCAGAGCGCTTCAAGCAGTAACTTCTACTATAGAACACAGCGCCCGTTTTTCATCCGCCGTCAAGCTGCAAAACGCCACCCGTTCACCGGCGACTCGCTGTCTGAAGCTGCGAGCGAGCGAACTCTTAATCATTCCGACCCAGCTTCCCTTTTTCTCAAACATAACAAAGAAAACGGCCAACCTAACGCTAGTTACGCAAACCGCGCTATCAAATATCGCCAAGCAGTGAGCCTTAGCTCGCACAAACTCCTTCTTTCTTACCCGTTACCCAATAACCAAACCGCAGCAAGCATCCGCGCGGCGAAATTTTTGCGAGGCGAGCGTCGATCTTACTTTCCGGGAGATGCCGCGAGAGGCCCCAAGGGCCAATACCCGCGCGACCACTCACTAATTATCTACGCCTTCAAGCGAAATCAGGCCTCACAGAGAACTCATCGTCTCGCAAAAGCCCCACATGCAAGCGGAAGCGCTTCATTTGAGCTCAGATCCCTTACAAACTGATGCCTTTTACTCTCCCCACCGCCCTCACGGTCCTTACACCCCTCACGCACTCATAGAACTCACGCGCCTCACCGCCCTCCACGCACGTATGCCCTTCACGCACTACTAGCCTCACACTCCTCACGGTCCTCACGCCCCTCACGCGCTCATACCGCTCACGCATTCATGGTTCTCACACCCCTCACGGCCCTCATGCCCCTCACGCACTCACCGCCCTAACGCCCGTCACGCCCTAAAACCCCTCACTCACTCACCGTCCTCACACCACTGATGGCCCTCACGCACTCGTTGTCCTCACGCACTCACCGCCCTCACGCCCCTCACGCACTCATACTCCTCACACACTCACGCACTCATCGCCCTCAGTTTATTGAAACAGTTTATTTCCAAAAACGATCAATTTCAAACCAGAACCAAGTCTTTTGTTGTCATCATCACCGGCACGAGGTATCACGTGAAAATATCGCGCCCCTGATTGGATGCAGCCGCTTTCAACGTCTTCGAATTGCTCCGAGTTGCTCGCTTGTTTTGTGCCGGACCCGATCTCAACAATTCGTGTCGATCTAGGGAAAGCTAGGGAACAACCCGCCAGCAACATTGAAATTGCTGAGAAAGTTGCTCCGTCTGAAGGAGGCCTCACGCACTCATGGCCCTCACACCCCTCACCGCCCTCACGGCCCTCATACCCCTCACACCCCTCACGCACTCATGGCCCTCACACCCCTCACGCACTCACGGCCCTCGCACCCCTCACGCACTCACCACCCTCACGGCCCTCACGCCCCTCACGCACTCATGGCCCTCACACCCCTCACGCACTCACCGCCCTCACGGCCCTCACACCCCTCACGCACTCACGGCCCTCATACCCCTCACGCCCCTCACGCACTCATTGCCCTCACACCCCTCACGCCCCTCACGCACTCACCGCCCTCACGGCCCTCACGCACTCACGGCCCTCACAGCCCTCACGGCCCTCACGGCCCTCACTCACCCTCACACTCATGAATTTTCCTGGTTCAGAAACTCACTCACCCTCACACTCATAAATTTTCCTGGTTCAGAAACTCACTCACCCTCACCTCACCTGTGAAGATGAGGGTGAGTGAGGGTGAGTGAGGGCCCTCATGAGTGAGGTTTGCCGAGGTATGCTTGGGAGACTAAAGTAGTTATATAGTACAACGTATAACGTCCCCCCCCCCCCCCCCCCGCCATGGAAAACGCGGGAAAACTTGAATGTTCATTTTAGGCATCACTTTCATTTGCCATTTCCTCGATGGTTATTTTGAATTTAAGGACAATAAATAGCACGCCGCAAAGAGTAAAGCTTGAGTATTCATAAGATGCATTTAGTTCGGGTGTCATTCCCACGTCGGTCTTGCAGTAGTGCCATTTGGACCGTGCGATCTGGGAGAATCAACGCACAGCGAGGTGTGGACCGTGCTCGACGGAGTGCTCTACGGCGGCGGTGCCGTTTGCCTCCTCTTGGTGCTCCTGATCCTCTACACAGCGGCAATGGTTGACGGTCGGTGAATGAGGACGTACTCTGAAAAACGCGCAATCTAGTCGCGACCACAAAGAAAAAAAATTAAGTATATTCTTGTCTTTTTCGCGGTTTTCTTTTTTAAACGTAGAACATATGTTTTGGCGAAGGTTAACGTGGCGAAAACGTAAGACGGCAAAAGCGGTACTGAAATGACGTCATGAGTCACGTGACTGAAGGCGCGATAAGTCACAGGCCCGTGACGCCGTGAGTTACTTCACCTTGCGACGTCATCGTCTGAACAAATTTCATTTTTGTTGAGATTAACTTGGTGAAAATGTGAGACATTAGAGCTTGGCGAAAATGACGTGATTAGACACGTGACTAGTGACGTCGTAAATCACGGGACTAACGATGTCCGAGTCGCTTGACTTGGCAACGTTATCATCGGAACAATCGGAGACGGTGTGGCCGCCGAAAAGCTCCTCATGTGTCGCACGCCTTTTGGGGTGGTCTGATACTTTAGCCAAATACTTTACAAGGGGAATACAGGACACTCCCCAAGAATATATCGATAAGGAGAACAGAGATCAGCGGAGACTCACTTGACGGCGGAAGCGGTAACATCTTCTCATCCGCGCCCTCAACAACCGCACCGCGTTCCGAAGCGTGCTCTGGCGGCGAGGGAAGTAGGTATGCAAACAGGTTTCGTGAAATAAACCACTCCACCAGGGGAAGGTTTGGCGCGGCCATCGTTCTCTTATGCAAATAAGAGAGTGTCCTCTATTCCCCTAGTAATGTACTTGCTTTAGCCTCATGTTTAAGGGGGGGGGGGGGAATCCAGCCGTCGGATGGCCACAAAAATCCCAAACAGGTCTTTCTTTAAAAGGCATGTCAAAATGTTAAGCGCTGGAGGAAATCGGCCACCTGCGTTAAGTCCTCATTTGAACTCTTCTTGTTCACGTTTTTGCCATCAAAAAGTAAGGCGAACGAGCCAAAGTACAAACCTGATGGTAGATACTTTGACTCTTTTGGGCGGGCGGAACGTGAACGAAAAAGTTCGAAATAAGCACTTTAACGCAGATGGCTGATTTCATCTAGCGCCTGCTATTTTAACGAGCCCTAAACAGAAGCTATGTATTTAGTCGTAATTTGGACAAAGGGTTTTGGTGCTGCAGCGCTGGGGTAAACCGATGTGTTCATTTTAATTCGGTGTGATTAATTTCTTACGAGGGTGACTTAGGTAGTAAAAACGCAAGACGCAAAAGCGAGACGCTGGTACGTTACGACCGGCAGGGTTCTCTCGACGGTTGTGCCTTACTCTCATTGGCTGGCGTAAGCGATAACCTGACAATAGCTACAGGTTCAACCAATCGTATTCTCGTCAGAAACCAAAATGTAAATTTCGGCACGTAAAAAAGAAAAAAATGTCACCGAGGTTTAGCGAATTAAGGACATCTTATACGTGTGACGATTTTATCGGGTATGACAAAAATAGAGCCCCAATCGTTATTTCAAATATTTTTGTAAAACAAAGATTTCGCGTAGTGAAATCTACATTTCGTTGATATAGGATAACTTGAGGAATTGAATATATCTTAGAATTGCGTAGCTTTAAAACACTTGACTGATCGCTCTGTTTGGATTGCTTTCAGATTTTTCTGCTTCAGATGTGACCAACGGTGAGTTTATAAGTTTTCATAGACGCGAGGATATATAAGAAACCGTACCATATAAATCGATAGTAGTGTTTGGCATTACAGCTAATATTTTGGGTAAGTCTCGTGACAGGCGGGTCATTTTCGTTCCTTTTAACATTGCTTTTACATTCGACCGTTTTGGGAGCCCCAGTTCGATTAAGGAGTGAGAGCTATTGTGATACCTGTTTGCTATGGAACTGCATCTGAAAGCGTATGATGAGATGTGCCCCGTAAAGGGCATGCAGTGCATCCTCAATGCTGAAGAACCTCTATGCGTCTAATGTGCCGCAAGAAATTTCAGCCCCCCACCTCGTCACCGAGATGTTCTACTTTTGGGAAGGAGACGAAGTTTTTGAGGTAAGCGCTACCTTTGGAGGACACTTAGGGTAAGATTCTACTTAGGTAAGTTCATTTGCATATCGCTATTTGAGCTAAATAATGTAACGTATTTTTTTAAAGCACCTTTCCCATGAGTAAATTCTTCGCAGGCAGCGGGGAAAGTTCAAACTATGGTTGGCGTCCTGAATAAGAAATCCGCTACCCTTTCTGCCTCCCCCGCGACTCAGGTGAGTCGCGGAGTAGGCAGGGACAGGTGGCGCAACTCTTCTTCCGGACGCCAATCGCTCAGTCAGCGTACCTCGCTTGGTGTCGGCTCTGTGCGCAAGAGCTTCATTGCACTCCGAGCCGACAAGCAGCCAAGGAAGCAGTTGTGTTTATTGAACCTAGGCGTTATTCGTGTTGTTATCAAGCTTGCGGTATATTAATTTTTTTAAATATTGTTTGGAATTCTTGGTTGATTTCACGAATTATGTTACAAACTCCTTATTCGATGTTCCACACCGAAAGTTGTTACGTATATTGGGTGCACTTGGCGCTACATTTAACCTAAAGAGAAGTCTAATGTCGTGCGACCATTCACATTTTGTCTCATTGTTCAAAATAGAAAAACAGATCCCCAACCAATAGCTGGCAAACCGCGCAATTCCAACGGAAGAATTGTCATTTCTTTTGTTTTTGAAGAATCACGACAATATTTTTTAATCGACCCAATCAGAAATTTGGTGCCATCGAGTGGTTCATATACCAGCCTCGACGTTTGAATGCTAATGGCGGTTAAAATCTAGTATACACTCCTCAACGGCAGAAGTACGAAAGGTATTGTGTTGTTTGCTGTGCATTTCTTTATTCCTTTCATCCTTTCAGTTTCAATTGTGTAAAAAAAAAAAATGTAACTCTCTACGAGGCGCGTGCTTGAGTAAATGTTTTGATACTATTCACGACATTCTATTCTGATGAGATGTGTGGGGTGTGCCGCAGCAAAGCATTCCAAAGATTCCCATGACACCATCAAATGCGCAGCGCACAGAAACGTACCAGTCTCGTCGCGTTCATATAGAACAAAAATACAGTGGACTAACGCCAGGAACGTTCAGGATCCACATCAGTCCATGTCTACAAAATCTTCCGTCATCAGCCATCAAAGGAAAGCCATCAGAATCTGCAGATGATACACTTATGTGATGATAGTTATCGAGGTGGCCACAGTGATTTTCGGAAAGGGTCTATAGACATATTGCTGTATTACCCAAGCATCAAGGAGAATTTGGTGTTCCACGCGCCGCACGTGCTGGCCTCAGCAGTAGTAAATTTTCTAATGCAAAACCTAAAACAAATTGTATCTTGCACGCACGTTCGTCAAAGCTTTATTTTGGTTATTTACTTCGAATCTTTTATTCGGGAAAGGCGTGCGCGTGTTGCGCGTGGAACACCAATCCCTGCATTCTCCTTGATGTTTGGGTAATACAGCAATAGGTCTATTTCCGGTATGAGAGTTATTAGTGCATGCTTCCGGTGCCCGAGCACGCGTTCGGGGGAGGCATTCTTTCAAAGAAAGTGTTCATGCGTAGCTCGTGGCAAAATCTCGCAAATGAAACATGTGTGATGAACCTGAATTCTATTCGCAAATTTCATGACCCACAGGGGACGCATTGACGCCTATCAAGCTTTTGGTATGGTGCCTGGTACGCGTTTCCGACTGGTGTGTTTAGCGTCCTATGCCGCCCATACATCAAAAGTGGTCCCGAAGTGGCAACAAATGACGTCACAGAAGCCGGAGTGTCATGCTGTTGACTGTCGCGATCCTGGCGGTTGATCGTAGAAATGCTGGCGAAAAGCACGAGCGAACGCGAGTGTCGCTGTCGTCACGGCGTTCCAGGCGTCCCAACTTCAGGCTGCTGTAGCTTCCGTGGACTGTCACAGTGGAGAGCGACCTGCAGCGGAACAGGCGTTTGCCATATATACCAGAACTGCTGAGACGCCCCCAGGATCGCGACCGGCGACAGCATGACGCTTTTATGACGTCATCAGGCGGAAATCGAGGGACCACTTTTTTGGGCGTGGCAAACACACCAGCCGGAGACGCGTTCCAGGCACCATACTTTGGGTATGGTAACGCAACCCGTCGCGCAATATATCCTTTCCGAAATTCAGTCTGGCCACTTTGCTAACTATCAGCACCTAAGTGTATATCATCTGTACATGTTAATGGCGGCCTTTGATGGCTAGTGAAGCAAGAATTTGTAGACGGGCAGCACCGATCCGGAGCCTGAACATTCCAGGGGTCTGTTCGCTAGCTGTTCGATGTCACCATGGCGAGTCTTACAAGCTTCTATGCACCACGTTTTTGAGGGTGTCATGTAAATCCTCTGAATTTTCAACCTCGGCACGCTCCAGGCAACTCAGGATGATAAAATGTGAAGAATATTTTCAAGCATTTCACTTAACTAAGGTAGCTTCGTCTCACCCTAGCATGGACTAACCGCGAAGGCAGTGGTAGCGCGAGCGGCCAACCTTGACTGCCTTGACGAGAGCACTTGCTGCACGAGCGCTCGTGCAGCCGCCGCGGCTTCATTCCAAGCGACTAGCTCGCGCTTTTAGCACGCGCGGCTAACAATAGTCCATACTAAGGTGAGACGAAGTATACGCACCGAATAGGGTGGTAGTTTCGTGACTCCCTCTAAACTGAAACAAATATAGAAATAGCTGTAAAGCGAAGAGCACAATAACTTTCGTATGTCTGCCATTGACTAAGAACTGCTAGATTTTAACCTCAATTAAAATACAGAAATGTATACTACGTACGGTGGCAGTCCCCTCTCTCGGCGCAAACGGAAGTGCGACAGCGTGGGCAGTCCGATGCGCCTATGCGACCTCTAGGAAGTTCTATGTCTGCGCCGATAAGGGAAGATTTGGTTCTGTAGGTGCCATGTCTAACGCTAATGAGCGGAATAAAATGCATTCTCGTAGTAAAGTATTTGATATTGCCAGCATAACGCGCCGATAGTGAGCAGCTTGATTTCTTCTATACAAGACCAAACGCCGCATATGCTTGAAACGCGTTCCGGAGGTCTGTCAACAAGGATGCCATTTCGTAGAGGGCGATTGGAGCGGTCTACACCTTACGACAGACAACAGCAAAAGCTACGGGCCGTCAGGTCCAATAACGAGTCCACTAGAAACCACGCGGTGCCTTGCTTCGCCGTGCGCATGAAAGCAGCGACACTGATACGTCAATAATATATTACGTGGGTTCTAGTTTGCTGGTGATAGGTCTGGTGGCCCATAGATCTTGATGTAGCCTCATAGGATGCGACGAAATGTAGTCAGCCTACCCAGTAACGCTTAACAGTGTGGGAGTAACGTGTTACCCATCTACATATCTAGGCCTAGCACATGCAGGCCGTGCGGACCGCCATGGCGGCGGCTTCCCGGATACGAGGCGAGGCCGCATTCCACAAAGAGGGTGGTGGCTCCCTGGCCTTTTTGGGTGAATGCTCCACTGGCACACTCTGGGGAGCGATCGTTAACGCGACCCATCTTCGGGCTAAGTCAGACCACCTACCCCGCGGGCGTCCATTTCCCGCAGGCTAGATAAACCGGCCCGGAAGCCTGGCCGAGAGACTCTTGCTGAGCGAGGCTCTGGTTCTCGGAGTCTCTACTTTCTTTGTGAAGCTTCCCCTTTCCCAGGAATTACTTTGTACGGTAGCGTAGGCACCTCCAGAGGAATCTTTTAATCTGTCTATATTCGGTTTACTCCTAAGCTGAGACTGCGATGGCAGCTACGTCCTCGTTGGACCAGTCATACGCATTTCTTTCGCCTCGTCATCACGCTCTCTAGGAAGGCAGTGCCAATCCTTTTAGTTTTTTCTTATCATTGTTGGCCGACGGGAAAAGCATGGTGGCGAAACGCCAATAAAACTAGCTTCTTCGGAATCACTGCGTTGCTGAGTCGACCCCTCTCCATCAGAGTCTACAGCAGTCCTCGGACGGACCCGGCCGCAGCAGTCCTCAACAGCGAGCTACGCGCTTTGAGGACTGCTGTGGCGAGCACAAATCTCGATTCGACAGAGAAATCCTTGAGACTCTACATATCAAATCTTCTATCTCAAACCTGTCCAGCCCATCCCTTTCTCTTTCCGATCGAGAGATTTGCTTCCTGCGGGGCGAGAGGGTTCCTCCAAAGACATAAAAAGAGTCCGAATTCCCGTATCTTCGGCTCCTTCCCTTCTCCGCGCATTCCTCCCCCCTTCCCATCCTTCCCCAAGAGGGCACCGCCGGCGCATCTTCTTTTCCTCCTCTTCTCCGCGCCCTTCCCCCCCTCCCTCCCCCCCCCTCCTCGCTCCTTTCCCCAAGAGGGTACCGTCGACAGTCGGGACTGCGTGTAACGGCGACGTGTCGATTGACACGCAGCAGACCCCACCTTACGCCGTGCACGCGTAGCTGCGAGCAGGACCACATGGCTCACGCTTCACACACCCACCACCCTCCCTCTCAACCTCCCGGACGCCCCCGCCCAACTTCAGAAGGCGAAGTCGAGCCAGTAAACGTTTTGTTGAAAGTCGAAAGCCTGTCTTGTCTGTTTGTCTTCAATGACTGTATTTCCTTATCGTAAAGTGGGATTTACTTCGCCGTGCATCTATATGCATTTTACTGCGGCCCAAGGAGAGTACTGAGACTTAACCGAGGTGCCGGCTCTCGAGTCCTGTCAATTCAGTTATAATCACCGACAACTTATGAAACACATGGAGTCGCTTATTAAAATATTCACCGTCCTTGCTTCTTCATTTGCTCTTCGATGCCGTCATCAGCAAACTCTTTAATCTTATCGGGTGCGAAGGGATCACGACATTCTCTGGACCCGCCACGCCTCGCGTGGTCATTGAACACAGAACAAAGTTCCCTTCCTAACATGACACCTCGTCAGGCGCACTAGATGTTCAGGTTGCACAAACATAGGAGGACAATAAAAAGGTTGACGCGGTGGCACGGCTCAGAGTTGGTTACTTTTAATTAATTTTTTTTCAAATCGTAGAATCGTTTTAATAAACGATGTACTGGTTCGAAATGTTTCTCGTTTTTGTTGTATCAGTATTGAAATACCGAAGTGCTTAGCATGCATTGTTGAGTGTCAATGCCACTCATGTTTCTAACTAATTTGTTTAATTTTATATTCCCCTGCGCAGTCGCTGGCTGTGCAGATATTCAACTACCCCACCATCGACTCCGAGGAGTGCCACTAGAAGGTACCCTTCGTAGCCCCTCTCACTTACACTTTTACGGGGTTTCATTTATTCCTTAACGGAAACCTGGATTGGTCCAGCGCATCCGCGAGGCGACCTCCGATCATGTTGGCAGGCACACCGCTGAAGCGATTTTTATTTAGGTACAAAAGCAACCCCATACTCTGCGTAATAGCATATAAGAAAGTGAAAAAACTAGCCTGTCCCGGGTATGACAATTCGAGAACCATTACTTGTTCCTACACTTCGTTTTACCTTACGCCCGGACATTGGCGACGCTACGCCCTGGAGTTGCGAAGGGAACAACGTGAATATTGCAGGTCACCGGGCATTGCCTGTACTTGATCGGTTCAACGATGACAGAACACGCACCGTATCATGGCGAACGCCAGGTTGCAGCTCTTTTGACGATTGATTGGTTGGTCGTTGCGCTGGCAGCATCCATTCTGCGTCCGGCCTTATACAGTGAATTGAAGTTTTACTTTGAGGCCGGATGGCAAAAGCACAAGAATCACGAGTGCCTTGAGGATGCAATTTTAGGAGCTGCTCGATTCACTTCATCGGAGCGTTGCATCGGCTGCAATGAAACTCTCAGTGAAACCAAGTTTAATCATAATTTCCATTTTAGTCGCTCAAAATATAAGTTGCGAAAATTTGAATAAAGCAATCTGCCAAGATGCTTAGTATTCAGAAGAGGGTTGCTGTTTATCGTATTATCTCAGACAAGGCCGTTTCGGTCTTAGTGCACGCTCCTACCGTAAAGATATGATATGGGACTTCATATCAAGCCGCACCGTGTCCTGAAAGCTATCTTTCGACGACACCTGAGCTCCCCAGCAATTGTGCCCATATTACACACCGTGACGATCGGAAGGTACGTACTGATTTTAGCTCTCCGAAGGAATATATTTTGTTGACGCAGTAGATGGAAGCGTCTGAGCTTTCTTAAGTGGGATAAAAATTAAACCACGGCCTCAGATATACCTAAATTGAACTATTAGAATGAACCCCTTGTTTCGTTTGGCCTAGATTAGGTAGATTTCACTGGTCGTCTACTGAGAGGCCAAAATACCAGTAGAAATAAGTTCCATATTAAATTCCTGAATAGGGATTTGATATGGTGGTTATATCAGAACAACGCGTTGGTGTATTTTCCTAAAGCGTCAGCTCGTGTGCTTGAGAACACGACCTTACGCTTGAGAAGCCGAGCAACCTGGGTTGAATACCCACCCCTGCCAGTTTCAATCTGGATGAGCGGCTTTTGTCGTTCGGTCGTGTATCACTACTTAGTGATTCACCTTAAAGACCCCCAGGCCAGCGTTTGTTCTTGACTGCCTAGACTACTAATCTATAGCTTAAACACCAGCCGCTTAGTTCGGCTACTAAATTTAGGCTGTTCAAACGTACACAAAATTGCTTTATAAAAACCTTCCAAACCCGATTCTTTTGTCCTATATTGTACCATAAATGACGGGCTCTACTACTAACTACGGGTTTATACTAAGCCGTGTTTCCTTTCATTGAAAAACTTACCTCAGGGAGAAAACAATATTTGTGTTCCTACAAAGTAATATCTAATAAAACAGGTTAGAGAGCGCCGGAAAGCAAAAATAATGCTTCACACAGTCTCATATGTTTCAAGTAAAGACAGGGAGGCCGTGCCCACTTTTTTTTCGGGACGACAACTGATGAAGACATGGTTATGGGCAGACTTAAATTTAACTGCAAATTAACATAAAACTAGTGTACAAAAGATCACTTTTTTAATTGATTATATTGCACGATGCGACCTAAATTTTATCGTGATTGAGGGCATATAAACGAGTACGATTTACGTGGGCCTTGCCACTAAGAAAACAATATGATGATGGCAAACCTATTCGCTTTCGTTGAGATTGCAAAGTGCGGTTATTCATGATAGAATTCTAAACTACGTCTTTCTGTCTGTTTTGTTTTTTGTGAGCGTGTTGTTTTGGTCTTGACTCGCGCTTAAAACCCCCAATACAATTTTATTTGTTCTTTTGCAGATTTGCCCAAAACATGTGGATGATAATTGTGTTCTGCTGTTTAGTCGCTTGTAAGTACACGGTGATGCATTGATCTTGAGAAAATGTTGCCCGAAAATCATTTGGTTTTACTTTAGTATTGGTTTTCAGTTATAGAAGATACCCGTAGCATCATCTGATATTCTAACAGCAAAACATGCCAATTACGCGGAAATAGAAGAAACTAAAAAATTTTCGAGGCTTGTTGTAAAAACCATTGTCTTTGCATGTCTGTCTGTTTATATATCATGGGAAAATTGCACCAATATGTAGCCGTATCTTAGGTAGCTTTAGTGGCGCGTCTGTGGCATCTTAATTACGAGTTCAGGTTGCTTCATAGGCATATAACGCATTAACTTGATGTAGGTGCAAACAGATCGTGCGCATCTTTATTTCGTATACTGGCAGTAAATTTCGTACACTCCACCTTTGTGGAAAACAGGTGATACGAAAAGTACCTACACGATCCATCATCTTTCTCTTCGACAGAAAGACTGGCGCGAACACTACCACAGCAACAACAGCCTTACCCCTAAATATTCCTGCGGGTTTTGGACTTCTCTGTGTTTTTTGGGTTTAATTCGGGGGTGCTTCCAGTGGGTTTTATTTTTGCCGAGAGATGCCGTGTTTTTCGATGTACATTTTTGGTATCGGAACAAAATCAGCGTTTATCGGGACTTATATGTTTGATATAACAGGTCAGGGGCATAGGATTTCCCAACATTCAGAGAACATATGCGGGTTATCCGGACATTCGGAGAACGCCCTGTACCGATAAGGGGGTGAAACCAGATAAGCATTCTGGCTTTCAAAGAAAGCGGTCTCGAGGACAGCGAAGCGCGGACTGTGTTACGGGTACGAGCAATACGCAGGCTTGTATGGTATTCACCACAGGGATCCGAATTACTTGCAAGTGATTACTTTTGGGAGTAATTTTTGTGATCATTGTATTACCTTTATTAGGTTGTAATCACACGAATAATTTGATTACTTTTAAAAGTACTAAAATTGCTTGTAACCGTTCCTAGTCCACAACCTCACAACGAAGAATCCCAGACGAAAGAGGCGGTCTACCAGAAGAGGTGGACTTAGAAGATGAGCAGTTCCTAATTCAGAGATTCTATTCATAAACGGTACAAAAGAGCCATTTTCAAATCTGCAGAAGACATGCCGTCTAGAAAATCTACTGTAATCGCTAGAGTAACTGTTGCTTTTTTCAAGTTACGGTCAATTACTTTTTTCTCAAGTGATAAAGTAATCTAATAAATAAAGGTTAATATTCACCAGCTCGCCTGCACCCTTACGATTTTTTCTAATTAAATACTTTTTAACAAATAGTAAAATTGAGTAACTGTAATCGATTACTTGTTTTGGTAATGTGTACAAGACTTGCAATAGAAAACTGTAGTTTAATGTTCCTGCCCGTGAAACTTGGGATTTTATCACTCTAGACAGCTTCAATTGTTTTGTTTTTGGTTAAATTTAGAATCGGCTCCGGGATTACTTTCGGGGGCCCATTGGTATACAAGGTGCATTTTTAGGCTTTTTAAAAAAAATTTAAAAGAGGGCCGTGGAACCTAAATAATGCAGTCTGTGCAGGTGTCTTACGCGGCCAGGTGGACATGTGAGAGAGAGGGGGGGGGGGGCGAATTATCAGAATCAGTAGAACAACTTAAAACATATTTTTATTATTTTTAATTATAATAAAAATGAACATATCATTTTAACTGGAAACTTGTTTCATCGATAACCACTAAATCAATTAATACAAAAAAATAATTGAGCGCGTGGGGAAGCGCAGTTTTGCGCTAAAGTTGCCACTCATGCAGCAGCCGCAAGGCTAGCGGTAGGGTGCCTAAAGGGGAGGTGTGCTCATTGCCTGCATCGATTCAGTCCAGTGATCCAGGACAAAAGTAGATGGCGCAGTTTTTGCACACGCCGTTCGGCGTTTGTATCCGTACCGATCGGAGATGCAAAACGGTTCCATAAAACTCTCTACTGACAGATGACGATAACGATTTCAACCCCGTCCTTTTGTGCTTGCAGGTACGGCGAGCGAAACATCCGTAAGCAATTTGTACATGGACACATTGCTGAAAATGGACAAGCCCCGAGAAATCGGGATTCATTCGAACTCCCCGAATTTGATGTAACCGTGAGTGAGCTCGGAGTTTCGAACCCGAAGTTGAGTGCAAAATTTAGAGACGGAGTGCTGTTAAACTCTGGGACCTTCGAACGCCGCGGCGACTGCGAGGGTCCAGTGAGACTGGTCGGATCGGCGTACATCAGGTGCACAGTCCTGCTGCAAGGCTTCCAAGTACTCTACCGCGGGGGCCACTACTTGTTCCATTTTAGGACGTCAGTAAAAGGGCCCGCAGGCGTGGATGCGGGCATTCTCAGTACAACGGCCAAAGTGGAGTTTCGTCATTTCAAAGGTACTGGCTACCTTGACATTTGTTTTTTGTTGTTTCGTTCCGAGAAAAGCCTATCCGCGCACTTTTGGGGAGTAGATATTCATTATCAGTGGGCGTTCGCAGACAGTGGAAAGCTCTGAAATACAAACTGAATTTAGGACAAGGTTATAACACAACGTTTCACCTTGAAGGGCTCCTCAAAAGAGAAAAAAAAAGTTTTTTAGACAGTCTAGCAAGGACACGCGTGTCAAAATATTAATTTTACGCGAAAAAAAAGATTATTTAGAGCAGTATAGACGACAAGAGTTGCGATTTAGTCGATGGTCACCCCCATTCCACATGATTTTTTTCTCGTCATTTCAGGCGCGTGGAGGAGAGGTGGATCGGCTTGGCTATAACGTTAAGGTGGAAAGAGTGCATGACCATCTGGTTGAGGTGGAAACAGTGTATGACCATTCCGTGACGTCATGAACTTTGCGCGCCGAATTTCAAATAAACCTCGCGCCGTGAAGATTGGTCTAAAACCTTTTTTCTTCGCGCAAAATTAATTTTTTCACACCTGTGTCCCAACCAGACTGTTTTAAAAAAATTGTCTCTTTTCAGGGGCTTTTAAACAAGCACTGCAATGACTTTCGCGCCGAGTTTGCAGGTCTTATCTCGTATATTGCTTAGCTTGACAAAATTGAAAGAAAAAGTGCCATCTTTCCCAGAAATATCACGAGACTTCTGCGTAGTGACAATGGTTAAAAAAGCGCATTATTCGCCAATCTGCAGCCGTGTTTGGCGGTTATAGGATCCACTGTACCCGGTCATTGAGAGTGCACGGAAGTCATCAAAATCGGTCCCCCTTTGCTGCTACACCCCCGTCAGCAAAGTGGCAAACCTTCATTTTTGATCATTCGCCGCTACGCAATGTTAATTCTTGAAAAGTTGAAACGGATGGAGCTCTGGGTGCCACAAAGAAAGACCTCAGCAGAAAACCAGCTTGTGCCCCAACTGACCTAAAAATCCCGAGTCGATCGCAGGGACTCGAACGTAACCGTAACCCAAACGAAAAACCGTTTAGAACCGGCATTTGTTTTCAGTAACCGTCACCCGAAAGGAAACGATAGTAGAAAGTTTAAGGGAACCTTTTTTGTAGCTCCGGTATGGTAGGTTGGGCCCTCCGGTACGAACTGTGCAAGTCTCCTTTTGTAGTGCATGCGCATTTCGTACTGGAGGGCCCCATCGCACGGTATCGGATGTGCAAAAACTGTTCCCTAAAACTCTTCTGAATTGAACCGTAACCGTAATCTGAACCGTCAAAAATTAACCGGACGATTAAATTGAATTAACACATCTTTTCGACTTTTTACAAATAGCCTGTTTTTTTATTTTATTTACAGTGGAGTGGGTTTATTTGCATTTTTTTCCTCCATATTTTGACATGTTGTGCGAATATTTTACGGTTTTTTGAAGTTTAGACGTGTTTAGTTATAAAAAGAAATATAGAAGGAGGAAGAGCGACATGGTTTTGATGATGGTCGTCGATGGCATCTTTGAATGGCGATCGATTGCTAACTGTTAGCCGCCTAACCGCGAGACTTGCTTTTGACGAGTTGTGCCTATCTCCAGCGGTTCTGCGCTTTCGTAAAAATGTCCACCGGTTCTCAAAACACTGTTCACACAATATAAAAAAAAATATTCTTCGGTGATAGACAGTGAACGTGAAGAGAAAGTATCAGCAAGCAACCGCCATGCCTCTGCAACGCTTCACCCGGCTGAACATCGTGAACTAAACCGCCCGTTCCATAAGGACAAAAAAGGAACATACACGACAGGACAAGCGCTGACTCGCTACTACTCGTTTTTTCGCTGACAGACAAGAACAAACAAAATAAGTAACACGCATATTCACACGCGCATCTTTTACCCATTATAGCTGATCACTACGGCATTCGCTGGTGTATCACTATTGCGTGGTGCACCATAACAAGGGCCCTATGCTTTGTTTTAGCTTAAGTCTAGACGCAGCGGACGTTTCGAGCTGGTAATACCGATCAGACATCAGTGCACCAGTCATAAACAAAAAAAAAAAAACACGTACTAGTGACTTGTGCTTTTGATGCTACTTGATTGGTCACATGACCTCGTAGCGTCGGCTGCGTTAGACTTCAGCTGAAACGAAGTATAGTAATGGTTTCCTTGTAGCACAACGCCATGTTGTGACGTCATCACTTACAAAGACCATTCTTTTTTCTAGTTTCTACAAACGTGGCTGTCGTTGTGAACCTTTACAAGTTAGTTTGTTCTATTCGACTGATGGAATAAAATATAAAAAGAAGTGTTCTTTACAGCCCCCTGTGAATTGCACAGTTTCTAAAAGTAGAGGTGCTGATTTCCCCTGTTACATTTTTACCGCGTTACAGGAAACCAGACAGAGGAAGTGCGAGTGACTGTGGACGAAGTCGGCATACACCTGAGAGACCTGAAGCCAGATGCGATATACATTCCCCAAAAGACCATGTTCCGAGATGCGGTGCAGTCGAAAATGAACGAGACGCTGTCGAATGCTATCCCCGAAATTCTGGCTGACCAAATAATCGTTGCGATGGATCACGTGAACTTCCCCTCCCTTAATAAAGCTGGTGCTTACCTTCGAGTTGCTTTCCTTGCGCCTGAATCCACGCCATACTACTGATACTATCTACCACGTGACACTGTAGAGATCACAGAAGAGGGAAGGCAGAGCCAAACACTGCACTAGGGAATACATCTTACTCCGCGAAAATCCAGAGGCCTTGGATCTGACAACATACATAAGATTGAAAGAATAAAACACGGATGACAAGCACAGGACAACCACTTTCTTTCATTTAGCACCGACGTTTATTTTGGGCAGAGATATTGGACCCTGAAGGAAACCCCGACTAAGATAGGTTGATAAGGTGGAAGGCTAACTGGGAGATGGAAAGGGTGATATGGGGGACGGAAAGGAAAACTGGGAGATGGTAAGGGGATAAAGGGAGGGAAAAATGGGAGATGAAAAGGGTGGTAGGAGATGAAAAGGGAGAACCACGAGGCACGGGCAGAGCTACCATGATGGTGTGTATTTACGGGGAGTGGTGATATTTTTCAAGTTCAGGCCTGATGAATTCTAATTCCCGTCTTGATAAGGTTACTGAGGCCGATGAAACGTTGTTTTCTGCGTTCTGGATGAGAAAGGATTCGATGATTTAGCGTCCGTGGCGATTGCGGTGTCCCCGTCTTGTCTTGGTTCCTGCGAAGTCAGGCGCGCATCCAATGCATTCGTTCGCGTGAACCGCGATCGGATGAATGGGGTTGTCGGTTCTTGAAGTGGCTTCGTTTTCGTGCTCTCTTAGGCGGTCATTGATACATCGGCCGGTTTGTCCTATGTACTCGGCTCCGCATTTGAGGGGAATCGAGTAAACTTTTTCTGTGCAGCAGGTGCGGAAAAGCGTGGCGTGCTTTTTTCGCAAGCCGGCTTGGCTTCTTGTCGGTTGATCATGTTGCACATGCTTGCCAATTTGAATCTACTGGAAAAGACAACTTTCGTGTCATAGCGTGATGCAATGGAACGGATACGATGGAAGGCATTATGAATGTATGATATGCTGGCTATCCTTCGACTGAAAGGCGGTTTTGTAGTTGGCTTTGGGTTAATAAGTTGGTGGAAAACAGACACGGAGGCGTACCACCGGATATCCGGAACTCAGGAGTCGTCGAGTTTGGCTCTTTATGCTATCTGTTGCCGAATGTTGACAAGATTTCGTTTTAGCTGATGTGATTAACGTTTTGATGATACCGATCTTGACAGTCTTTGAATGAGCACTCTCAAAGGGAGCACCGGCTTTTCTGAACGCTGACTGAACGCCCAGCAAACGCCTTCGTTGGTTTTTTCAATCGTAGGTCCAGAAACTGTAGCCCTTCCGAGGATGGATCTTCCTTTTTTAATTTTAGTGTGCCTCCTGCGCTTTCGAACGAGGCCACGATCACCTCGACTTTATAGGCTACAGGGTGAATAATCAGGTAGTCATCAACGTAGCGGACTACGCTGCATTCCAGACTAGCGTTCTTGAGCTTTACCTGTATGGTTCTATCGACATAAGGCAGGTAGATTTCACTTAATATGGGTGCAAGGCAAGACCCTATACACACCCCGGATTTCTGTATCCAGATTTTTCCTTCGTGCTCGATCATTGTTGATTTAGGTAGAGTTGCAGAAGCTCGAGGAAGCCGGAAAGTGGCACTCCGGATGAGTTCTGGAAGCTACAGATTCCGTGTTCGGTGATGGCTTCTTTTACGGATTCGAGAAGATTTGGAGTGTCCAGGTTATAGTACATATCTTCTATGTCTAGGGAAAAGAAGTCTAAGTTAGGAGCACCATTATGAACCGGTTCTAGGGCGTTGATAAGCTCCTGAGAGTTTTGATTCGATAAAGTTGTGAGCAGTGGCGTCACGAGGGTCAGCAGCACCCGGGGCGGTAGACCGCCGCAACACCCTCCCCCCCGCTCTCGCGTGGCCCCCGCGACTCCCCCACCCCGGGGCGGTAGACCGCCGCAACACCCTCCCCCCCCCCGGTCTCGCGTGGCCCCCGCGACTCCCCCCGCCCCCCCCCCCCCGCTTTCGTGGCCCGCCGCGCCACCCCCCTGAGCGCTGCACCCGGGGCGATCCGCCCCCCCCCCCCGCCCCTTCCCCCCCTTGTGACGCCACTGGTTGTGAGGGATTTACGTCGGAAAGGTGTTTCTGGAGAAACGTGGCGAGGTGCTTCTGCCAGCATCCTCTCTCAGATACTATTGTGCGGAGGGGGACGTCCGGCTTATGTGTTTTAGCGGCGAAGAATACTTGCAGATACTGGTTGGCAGGAGCTGTTAACAAATTTTTCATTTTCGGTAGATTTAGCAGAACGCATAATTCTCTCAGTTCGCTGCGGAGGGATCCCGAAGGCCTCTTCTTAATGGCTGTGAAGTTCTTTTCGACTGCGGCTTTGGCTTTCGTTTTGTACATTTCGTCATCAATTACTACGAAACCTCCTGTTTTATCCGCCTGGAGGAGCTTGAGGTTTTTTCTCCAATTTCCGCTACTGCCGACCGAATGTTGACACTTGCCTTTGGCCGGGGGGCTGGATGGTAGCAGACTGAACGGGTCGCTACCCCCAGGAATTCCTGTCGTTCTTGTTCCGGTATGACTGCTGCAACCTGGTGGATGGCTGCCAGATGGTCGACCTTCGAGACCGGAAGATCTGGTGCGAACTTAGGTCCTTTTGAAAGAAGAGTCTCTGTGTCAGAGGACAGTTTTGCATCTGTTAGGTAGGTCGGTGGGGCGAACTTAGTGGTAGGGGCTTGCGTACGGCTTTGCAGATTGTATTGGGAGACAATCTTGGTCCAGGACGACTCTAAAAGTTCTTTGGCAGCTTGCTGCAGAAATATGTAGGAAGGATGCTTCACGTAGGCTGGACCAAGCAACTTGTCCATGAAGCTATGCTGCACTGCTGATGTGACACCTAATTCTCGGGAAACTTCCTTGCGGGATAGTTGCATCATCTTGTGGCTGGTTGTCCAGTTCTGGCTGTTGAATCCAAGGGCTTGGTGCACCGAAGGGTGAATGGTTTTCTTCCGCAAATAAAATCCCAGGGTCCGGAGACGGAGTCGAAGTAGGTTCTGTCTTGACATAAAAATGGCAGCTTGGTAGAACGTAGACGGGTCGAACATGGCGCAGATTTGCGTAGTAGGAAGTGACTGGACGAGCACAACCTCGGGGTTTTTTCTTTTGAACAGACTACTGCCTTAGTTATAAAATTACAAGGGCTAACAAAGACAAGGGCAAAAAAAAAAAAAGAGGCGAACAGGACAAGCGCTTACTCTCAACTTGTCTTTGTTAGCGCTTTTAATTTTGTAAGTTATGGACCAACTCGACCGCTTCGCCACTTTAGTTCACTTTCTAAAGTTTCTGTATACTGAAAGGTAGCGCACATTGTCTAAAACGAAGAGAGAAATTTCTTCTTTCGAATACCCTTTCGTTCTCAAAAGTTCTCTTTTCCCTCTCTTGAATTGTATCAGGCACGTCACGTGACCGTTACCTTCCCATAATCCCGCGTGATTCGGCGATCTGCTATAAACCGACGCCATCTTTGTGCTAAGTGTGGTGCCATTTAAATTAAATATTAAAAGAAAACCTACCGTAGGTTTTTTTTAATATTTCTTACCATGATTTTGGCGGCAACGCGAGGCCATTATGCTGCGCTCTGGATTGTACAAACAGCATTGCGAAAGGGAAGAAGCTTTTTGCCGTACCGACGGGAAAAGAAAATCCTCAGCGACGAAGACGATTGGTCGGAGAGGTTTCGACTGCCTCCGAGGGAGACTTTGCGAGGTAAGACATTGTAAAACTCTGAATTGTATTACCTGTCTCTTTCGGTCTCGCCGATGAAGATCGC
>JAZHYW010005221.1:0-58305 GCA_037355805.1 Ixodes ricinus | reverse complement strand
TTTCTGGGTTCAGGTTCAGTCCCCAATATTGACATCAGTTATCTACTGAGGCGAGCGACAAGTTTAAGCTTACCTGGTCTACAGGGCTGGGAACTGTAGTGTAGAGAAGGCAGTCGTCTGGGAATAAGCTAGGTGTAATATTGGGACCCACTGCTCCCGCCAAATCATTGACGTAGCATACAAATAACACTGGTCCCAAAACTGAGATTTGGGGGCTCCGGAGCGATGGCATCCTAGAGACAGACGAGGCATCACCATCAATAACTACAAAGTCTCTCTTATGTCTGAGGCATGGGCTAATCCACTGATTGACGTCAAAGCTAACACTGTAACAATTTACTTTTCTGATAAGTCCTTCATGGGATGCCCGATTGAATGTTTTTGATATGTTTAGATAAATCGCGGATTTGTCATCTTTCTTTTGAAGGGCACGAAAAGTCATGGAACATTTCAAGCAATTGCGTTACCGTGTACAACCCTCGTCAAAATCCATGTTGGTTTTTATAAAAAGAAATTGCGAACTTTCAAAATAGTTGTAGAGGCTTCTGGAAATTATGTGTTCAAAAAGCTCACAGGAAATGCATGTTAATTAAATAGGTCTGTGGCTTGTTACATTATGCTTATCCCCCGATTTGTGAACTGAAACAACCCTGGCACACAACAAGTCACTGGGAACGCTATGCTTTTCTAAAGAGACCCGGAATATAATTGTGCAGTATTTAGAAATCCACTCTGCTTTTTAAGAAAAAAATTCAATAGGGATATTGTCCGGTCCAGGTGACTTTTTGGACTAAATTTTTATTAATAGTGAAAATACTCCTTGTTCAGTGATAGTGATGTCCGGCATAGGTTGAAGCGAGTCGGTACCTGCCGTTCTCAAATCCGCGGTGATATTCGCTTCAACGAATACGGAGCCAAAATATTCGTTGAACAGTCTGGCTATAGTGTTCGTGTCTAAAATGTTTTCAACATTTTCCGTAATATACTCCACTTTCCCTTTTGAAGGTGCAAGGTATCGCCAGAATGTCTGTGGTGCCGTCCTTAGAAACTGTGGTAAAACTGAAGTAAAATGATGTTCTCCAGACGGCTTTAATGTGCATTTTAATTAATTTGAAAGAGGAAAAGCGTTACCTTGGTTTGCACATTTTTGCTTTCGCCTTCTTTTTTATTTTATGCTATAACTGAATAATGTCCCTTGTGATCCACGGACGTTGCAATTAAACACGTTTTTTCCCCTTTTAGGGACAAGTGGTTCTAAGCAGTGGTTGACAATGTCTTTGAAATTGCATTATAAATCATCTACGTCCTTTGCGCCATAGACTCCAAATAATGACCAGCCTATATATTCCAAGATATCGACGTCTTCGGCATTGTTAAAGTCATGCACATAGAATTCCGGACGCCTAGAGACCACCAATGAGTATACAACATTGCGATTTATCCGGACTAATTTATGGTCTGAAATACCCTCGTGCAAAGACACAGCATTGTCACTCAAATTTGTAACGACAAATATTAGGTCCAGCATGGAGACTGCAGTTTTTTTTCCGCTCGGGTAGCCTTATTGACAAGTTGTGTTAGGTTCAGGTTAAGCATCATACCAAGAAGCAATTCAGAGGATTTGACGTCTACGATACCAACCTCAAGGTTGTTCCAATCTATTTTGGGCAGATTCAAATCAACAACAAGAATAAAGTTATCTTCGTTAATGAAGTGAGCAATGGCAAAATCGTAAATTATTTCCGTTGTGGTGGGGAATCAGGAGGACTGTAAACAGCTCATACTACAGTGAAACCCGTTTAGAACGAACCCACGTACAGCGAATTATTGTCGATATTGAACTCGCAGAAAATTCAAATAAAAATGCATGTAAAAAGTAATTTTTATAACGAACAACAAATTGGCTATATCAAACTTTTTCCCCCGGGAAGGTTTCCAAAAAAAAAAACACGCAAACAATCGTTTTCTAGCCTGTCCCTTTCCCCCAAAAAAAGTAGGCAAGAAATTCCAAAAGCTCAAGTTGCGAGCATAATAGAGCGAAGAGAAGCGATTCAAAAGGGGAGAAGGCTGAAGCACAGAAAAAAAAACTATTCATCCCAAAACGGTTGCTCACGAAGAGAAGCAATTCAGAAAAAGAGATAAGCTAAAAAAAAAACTCTGCACGCATGCCAAAAAATTTTTTCCAGCACGTTGTTACAAGGCAGAAGCGAAGAGATGAGAAAGAGAAGCTCTTGCCTTACAACGAACGCATTGTGGAAGTTCGTTGTAAATGTTTTTCGCTATATCGAATTACTGGCTATATAGAACTAATCGTAGTGTTTCCTGCTGTTCGTTATAAACGGGTTTGACTGTACATACTTTTTGACACAGAAAGTAATTTGGCAAAATACAATTTTGGTATCTGGAAGATCATTCACCACAAGGCTCATGAATGATCTTTTAAAATTGCTGCAACACCACTCCCTCGTTTTGGGCGTTCTTTTCGTACCATCTTGACGCTTGTACGCAGGTGGTAGTATTTCATCCTCTTTATGTCTGCGTTAAACCGCGTTTCTGTCAAAATGACTATGTGCGGATTATATAGCATTAGTATGCGTTCTAACTCGCTAACTTCATTGACAAGACTTCTAGCGTTCATATTGATAACCCTGAGCTGTTTTGTTTTTGTATCCTGTAATTGTCACTGATTTCGTCTTCACACCTTATCTCTCAGCTTCGTTCGGCTGACGGCATTGCCTTCGCATACGAAAACGCCATTATGGACTTTAATTTTTGTCGTCTAAAAGTTGAACTCGGGAACCGTTGTTTATTTCTGTGCCCGTGCTTTCCCAAAGCATTTGGCGTCTACTTAGCGTCGCCTTTGACTAATCGTTTTGAATAGAGATGATAGTACCTTTTAAATTGTAGGAGTTTTGAAATACCAGTATTGTTTCGTTGTAGTCGAGAAAGTTCATTATTATGGGCCGGGTTCATTTTTCACGTTTTTTCTTTAGCCTATAAATTCACTCTACTGTTTCTATTTTAAACTGAGGCTGACATGAAAGATGTATTTAAGCACCATGGATCGAACGTCATCGATAGTTTCTTTTTCTGGCTCCAGAATCCCCAAAACAATCAGTTTATTTATCCAAGATCTATCCTCCATATTCACCAGTGCTTTGTGCTGAAGTTTCACTGTTTCTTGTAGTTGCTTTACCGTAGTAGCCAAGTTCCCAATGTTTTCTTCGTTTTTGCGTACCCTACCCGATTTGGTTTCTATTTCACCGATTATTTTTTCCTCCAATCAAAACTTGCCTGTAGTTTTGTTTGATTATCTTTAATGTCTTTCACGTTATCGCTCAATTGCGTTTGGCTTTCGAGTAATTCTTTCGTCTTTTTTTTGAGATCTGCAGGGCTGGAGTTCGTCTACACATGCCCACAAAGCATTAACAACATCCATTTTTGAAAAGAGTACACAACAGAACAAGACACTTTGGGGAACAGCAGCAAGAATAGAAACCTGTTGTCGCTTCTATAGCAGCTGCCATAGTATCTGCTTCTAACCTGCTCGATGAGAAACAAGAGCGGCATTTTAGTCGACTTGCTCCCAGCGTGGCTGCAGTGCCCACTGAAAGATCCTCAGTCTCACAATCAACGAGGACGGGGAGCACGGAACTGGTAAACCAGGTGAAGATTCAATGAAGACGCGGCCTTAACCTTATCAGGAGAACAGCCAAAGCATGGAGGGCCGAAGAAAAATCTTTAAAGCTAATGGTACGATCTCTGCTTGTCTTCAAAGGGTATACGGGAATGTCTACCTCCAAAGGGTATAGTATATACTTACCTCCGTCTTAGAAATGGTATACTGAGTATACCTGTCTCTAAAGATGTATTCGGATATACCTACTTCTGTCCTACTAAGACCCTGCCAGATCAAGCTGAAACCCTTAACAAGGCAGCCATGAGAGTTTTTCCGGTTTCTCCGAGATAACCCGCATTCCCGATCTACACAAAGCGGCTGAAACAAACACAATAAAAGAACTAGCAAAGGAAGCATAAAACAGTCAGAGAGACCGCCTTAAAAGAACAGCACCGGGAATAATCATTCTTAAGCACCTGCGAGTAACATTTTTTGAAATTTCAGCTATAGCCACTTCTCCTCCTCTATGCGAAGACGAATGCATAAGAGAGATCAATCCTGTACCACAAAATCAGAGCAAAAAGCACTGTAAGAAAAGAACAAATGTCTGCTAAAAGACAAATAAAATAAATAGAACATCTCCTTTGATGTAAGACTAATCAATTTATTTACACAGACGCATCGCGGAACGAGATGGCAGGACAGCCATTGCTTGGCACTCCTCCCGCTCCGGCGAAACAAACGCTAAAATCTTCCCTTATACTGCCAGAGCCAAAGCCGCTGAACTCCAAGCAATCTTTTGGACACTGGAAAACGCCAAGGGGGTGACCACCGGACAGAAATCTTCTCCGACATGACTTCCAGAGGCTGTTAGAGAATGCAGGAAAGCCAGCAGCAGTAACAAGACTGTGAATAAAATCAGAGCCGCAGCGCGCTATCTCCGAATCAAAGAAATCACCCTCAAAATTTCATGGATCACGGGACACCAAGATATCCCGGGAAACGAAGAAGCTCTTGAGGCCGCGCGGAGCACGCTACAAGCAACCGTTTCCGCACAAGGCCTCCTGGACTCCTCCGCCACAATACCAAGCGAGGATCCCTATCCATATGAAATAAAGACACTCGCAAGACAAGTGTGGTAGGTCAGGTTGGCTGCACTACTGCCAACGGAGGAGCACCCGCTGCCATCAAAACACTCACGGTGGGAGCGGGTAAGCCTCCGGCACCTCGCTACCAACACGGCCATTACACGGGTTCTACGAAAGCGTTTTAGAGCCCAGCTCTTATGGCGCATTCACACTGGAAGCGGATCCGCGTTTGTGAAGCGATTGCGGATGCGGTTCACGAGCGACCCCGTTCAGACACACCGAGAGGCGGTTGGCGGTTTCCCTGCGATCACGCGTGATCTTTTGAGACCGGCGTTTGGCAACACTGTTTTACAATCCAAAATCCACTTTAATTGACGATCCAAAGCCAAACTTTTGCCATATTGACACTCTGAAGATTTTTCTCCGGCATGTTCGCACGCATCACAAGTTCAGGCAGCGAAAGAAGAAGCATGGACCCGCCAAACTCGCCTGTGATTCCCTTGACTTCGGCCACAAGCAAACGCTTAGCTAGGCGCGCCTTGCTGACTCAGAACAGGATGCCCCCGACCTTTTTATTTGAGGTGGAACCCTTTCCGCATGAATAGCTGACCTTGTTTTCGGGATAGAGGGCCACTTTTTCCCCCTTGGTCGCTCTTATAATTTTCGAAGTTGTGAGCGGTGAGGTGGACCGTGGTGCGGGGGAATGTGTTCGGTGCAAGCCGGTCGTGGCTTCGTTGGTGGCGGACTCTCCTCTCGTCACTCGCACGTCGATCGAGTATACTGTTTGTTTGACATTAAGCTCAAATAAACGTCAGTATGCATTACCTCTGCATCGTCTGGTACGTACCACTTTATTTCTTGAGTAAATTCCCTTTATTTGTTTTGTTAGTAGTAAACTTTACAGTGTCGAGCTAGCGCAGGTACCCTGCCTGCTCCGCGACAGTGCGTTGGCTACGCAATCAGGCTCACGACGTCTCTATCGGCCTTCGTGGTGGTCATGCACGGTGTCGACAGTTTTCAATAGTTCACGCGACTGCGTTAGTGGGTGCGAAAGCTGACATTTCGGTCGAACAAGGGCGGGTTCCGACGTTCTACGGGCCGAGACTAACAAGGCAGCAAGCTTCGGGCTGTGGCACCCGGAATAATAAACAAACTCTCACCCGAACCAAATCACCGGTGCGAAGCCCGTCAAAATCACGAGTCAATTCTTTTCGCGGCAGATTCAAGCGACGGGCGTGAACATCACGTTTCTCCGTTGATTTGTCTGCTGTAACGCTAGGACCGCAGCGCCTTGGACGCCTCGCCAGCGACAGGTGCCATCTTGTTTCGAAAATCACTGGCGTCACGTCAGCGTCGCGTTGTGATTGGTTGCCGCTCTGCGGTTCGTGAAAGCGGTTGGGAGAAATCAGTCCCGAAGCTGTTGGCAAATCGCGCTCGAAACGCTCGGTCCTAGCCGCTTTGCGGTTGAGAACGCGCGGATCTGCTTCGAGTTTGCGGATCCGCTTCCAGTGTGAACGCGCCATTAGGTGCCCGCATCCGGCTTGAGCGGCATCACCGTCGCCGTCGGCGTAACCGCGCGTTGCATTATGGGACGTTTCCCAAAATGACGTCACACGTGAGGGTCATTAGGGTCACGAGTGACGTCACTCGTAACCGCGCGTTGCATTATGGGATGTTTCCCATAATGACGACACAGGTGACGTCACGTGTGACGGCACGACCTTCACAAGTGACGTAATGAGGGAGGGGAGGGAGGGAGAGAAGGAAGAGATGAGGAGGAGGAAGAAGCAAGGAGAATGAGAGGAAGAGGGGAGAAGGATAAGGGAGGGGAAGAGGGAGGAGGAGAAGGAGGAAAATGGAGGAGGAGGAGAGGAGGAGGAGGGGAAGGGGAGAAGTAGACAAGGAGGAGGAGGAGGATAGGATATGGAGGAGGGGTAGGGGCACACTCTCCTCTCCGTACCCTTCCCGCCTTCTCCTAAAGAACTGCGCCCTAATTCCTCATTACAGGTAGTTGTAAACGTCTTTCATTTTTTTTACACATCAACATCAGAAGACAACCCGGGCCCTGACCCTAACTGCACAGTACGCCATGTACCGGCGACCTGCAGACACTTTATGTGGGACTGTCAAGCGACAACAGGAAAACGACAGGAAGCGATCTCTTGCAAGACTTGCCGCTGAACTCGCACCACAAAAGCACGAAGACTGGGTTACCTCCAGCAAAAGTCCTCCAGACAGGAAGCTAATCCTCGGCACCCTTCATCACTTCGTCAAGCAGGCGGGCCTAGCCCAATATGTATAACCACTTCCCCGTTTTTCCCAACAACCCAAGCCCTGCCCTTTACACGCCACAGCGGATAAGATAACTATCGTCAAGGTATACAGTGTTCCGTTTCTGTAATTAACTCATTCTCACTCACTCTATATGATACATGTTTCCATTAAAAATTATTTAAGAACAAGTATGTGTCTTTTTGTTTTCATCGAACTTGTCGTAAAACGAAATGGACGCTTATCAATAGCTCTTAAGGGGCAGCATTGGTGTGGACTGTGCTATGACAACATAATTAAAGATAGGAGATGAACAGGGAATTAAAAACCCAAAACAAATAGGGCTAGTATGTGTGTCCTCCTAAATTTTCACGCTACGACGTTACCTCTAGAGTCAAGTAAATGTGACATCCAAATGCGTGGAACTGAACAAAGCGGGATTAGTTGCAGAAGCTGTTAGGAGACTTCAAAGAAGCAATCTGGTGATACAAAAGTGCAATGGTTTTAGCCCCGTTCCATCCAAAGCTGATGGTGAATTCCGGATCGCGGTACAGTAAGCGGTTCTTGCTAATCGTGTGACGACTCCGTCAGCCATATTCGAGTTCAACATTTTGCAACTATCGGGTGCCCGCAAACGACCGGGCCGGGTCCCTTTACTCCCTACCACCCCGTCGCATTGTGTCAGTGCGCTAACTCTGCGCGTCTAAGGTTACTCCAAATGCATTGCTAATATAATGCATTTACTAATGTATGAAATCTACTAAATCTATTTACTAAATGCATGAAAACACAACCTACGGTTTCATAAGCTTTTGCTACATTTTTATAGGTCACTTAGTGGTCTAATATTCCCGTGTGCATGACCAAAAAGAAGCGCTTCTTTGTTCATCTAGAATATTCTTGTTTACCCTTACACCGAGTATAAAAAAAGAGGAGGCTGGAAGGACCTTCGCTGGTTTCTCTCGCCTGAGCTCATTCCCGAACATTCTAGGCCGAATCTTGGAGAAGCCGAGTTTAGTAGATAAGGGGCTGAGCGCAGTATGGCCGATTCATTCCACTAATCTCTATTAAGGGAGCTCGATGGCTCATAGCCGCTCTCCGAGCAGGGCCCAAGTGAAGTCACCGGACGTTTGATGCTTGTCCCGGAAGTCGGGCGTCTGCTGGGCTTCCTAGTGCATTCAGCTGATGTTTCGGTCCGTACTTTCCGGTATCTTTCAGTGAGTTTTAATAATCATGGTCCAAATTAAATTTCGAAAATGAGGCATTTGAACTTGCGATATATGCACACTTGATCAACGAGAATCTCAAAATGTTTACATTGAATTGCTTCCCATGATACTTCTGGGGTATGCATGCGCTCTTACTGCGCAATAAGCAGGCTGTCTTGAGGTGACAAGCGAAAATGCAGCGCCCTAGACGCTTTTCGAACCAGCACTCGGAAGGGTTACAAAGCCTGCCAAGTGCTCACTTCCGAGACAAGCCGCTTACTTACAGTGGCTTCACACCTGTTCGCTCGATGCGCCATCCAGCCCCCTCTAGTGGAGATCAGTGTTTCATTCCCTCATTCACTCTAGCGCTACCCATCTGTCACGCCGACGCACTGTCAATCACTATTGAAGCCATCAAAGCTCGCTGGTGCTTTGTTTGTTTGTTATTAAAGCGAAGCTCTTTATGGCTAGGGTTCTGTGTATTTTTCGTGTGCGTGAAGAAAAACTCATTTTCTCCCTCTAAAAGTAGCGGAAAAATTTTCAGCTTATATTAGCAGAAATATTTTCGTGGCAGATTTAGCGGGAAAATTTCCCCGCCAAATTTAGCGGAAAAATATCCCCGCCAAATGTAGCGGAAACACTTCCCAGCTAAATATAGCAAAAAAAAAAAACGCCCTGCCATATTTAGCGTAAAATTTGCCCGCAAAAATTTAGCGAAAATATTTCCGAGCCAAAGAAGCGGAAAACTTTCCACGCTAAATTTAGCGAACAAATTTCCCCGCCAAAGAAGGGGAAAACTTCGCCGCTAAATTTAGGGGAAAATTTTCTGCTAAATTTAGCGGGAGAAGTAGCGGGATGTAGGAGGAGGAGGAAATAGCACCGCCTTCTTTTTGTCACCTTTCCAAGCGCTTGCGTGCCTAGTTTTATATTCTACCGCCGGGTGGCGGTCCCGTCGCGCGTGTCTAGTTTCCTCCGGTTTCTCGGTCGGCGATTGTCCTCGACATGTGTGTGCGTACCTTTCGTCACGATGACCACCGATCAAGACAATAAATGTGTTTAGAATTTTGTCACGTCGGTGTCGTATGCTAAACAGCTTCGCTGGTCATCCACCTTCACAAAAAAGAATAACTAGTGATTTTTTTTTCTGGCACAAGTTTGCCGGTTAAAATAATTTTTTTTTGTTTAATTATATACAGGCTCCTCGCCTTTATTCTTGACATTCCTGGTGGAGGTGAGGGGCAAGATTCTAAGTCCCTAATGGGGTATCCACACGAAGGAGAAATCCGCCACTTTCATCCTCGGATCGCGCATCCCGCGTAAGACATTTGTCATCCCTTTTTGTCGCCTAGCAGCGCCGTCTTCCTTCTTGGCGGAGGCGCGGAGGCTTCGTTCTGTCAGCAGGAAAGCTCCGTGGATGGGCGGTGGCGTAGTTCGCATTTGGCGAACTTTAGCAATACTCTTTCGCCTCGTCTGGCCATGGGGGCCACCGCGTCCTTTTCGCGCTTTCAGAATCGCCTGCGCCATTGCCGTTGTAGTAGCGCGGTGGTAGAATAACAAAAATAAATAACCACGCCACTTTTTTGTTTTTCTTATTTATTTTGTTGAGGAGTTTCTTGCGCTGTGGGACATAAGCTGGGAACTGAACACCACAGCGTACCACCTGCAAACCAAAGAGTTCAGGGAACGGCTTAACAAGGCTTTCGCCGACATGATTTCCTCGTCCTTCACCGTGGAGCAGATGACATGGGACGAAACGTTGCCGTATGTCACGCTTGATTATAACACGGTAGTTTAAAAAAAACACTTGAGTTACACCACTGAAGCTAGTGCAAGGCAGAGAAGTGGCGACAATGCTCTACTCGATGCTGCCCCCTGAGAAAGTTGATTACGGGACTGAGAGGCCAAGGTCATCAGTCAGCGAGCTGAGGAGGAACTCCTGCTAGCCCGCCAGCGGATTGAAGGCCAACAACGTGCCGACGCCAGCCGGTACAACCTCCTCCGACGTGACTTTCATTTCTAACCGGGAGACAATGTGTGGATGTGGACACCGATACGACGCCGCTGCGTAATCGATAAGCTCTTGAAGCGCTACTTTGGACCGTACAAGCAGCTCTGTCGCCTCGGAAACCTGAACAACGAAGTGCTTCAACACGGAACACGGTCGTCAGGACGCCGCCAGCCGCGACCCAAAGTGTTGCGCGCCGTGCGTCTCAAGCCATTGAATGCTTGGTAGGACTGAGGACTATTCATCGTTCAGATGGTTAGCAGTTTACTGCTTGCCGTTATTTATTGCGCTAATTTATTTAAGCTATTAATGGGGAGAGTAATACCGCTTTCATGACCGAGAAGGAGAGCTTCTCTGTTCATATAAAAGATTAGTGTTTCATCTTGCACCGAACTTAAAAGATAAGGAGGCCGGAATAAACTTTGCTAGTAAGTGTCGCCTGAGCTCATTCGTGAAAATTTTATGCTGAATCTTTGAGATGCCGAATTTAGCAATATAAGTAGCCGACCGATTGGTTCACTCAATCACTCTTGCGTAGCCAGCTGTCACACCGACGCAGCGACGCTTGCTGCTTTACGCCTTCGACGCTCGCGGCTGCTTTCTTGACGTTTGATTTTTTTTTCGCTACTGGCACAAGTTTGTCGATTAAACCTTTAGTTTTGGTTCATTATTTATCCTCTCTTCGCCTTCATCAGTGACGAAATTTGATTGGCAATTGTCGAACTGCACATAAGCTTGGTGGCAGTAGTAAAACTCCAATTCACCCACAGGCAACGCCACCTACAAAATAAAAAAACATCTCTGACACGGTTTATTATAAAACATAATTACTAATTCTTCTTCCGGCTGTTCTGAAAAAAACAAAACAAAAAACTTGATAACGATGTTACAGGGATTTCAGTGTGTACGGCATGGAACTAACGAACAGGGAGGATATAAGAAATGCGCCGCATATATTGAATACGAGCACTGCGTGGGCACTTACTTTTGGTTCATGGCAACCAATGCCTCGACGGGAATTTCGGTGGTGGCTCGTATAAAATTGGCGGCAATCACGAGAATACGCGATTCCTGACAAGGTATAAAACTACACATGAGCCCTCTGCTTTCCGAGCCCCAGTGCTTGGCTATCATTAATAGCAGCAGCATGATATCGGCTTCAAAGCACGTGGCCATTTATTCAGGCTGAGGGTTACGGAAAACAAATCTGCTGATTTTAATTTAAAATGGCGTCGTTTGCCACCACGTAGATAGAGGCTAACGATTGTTTATAAACCTATGAATTCCAAGGATTAGTTCTAAACTGCATTCAGTGAAATTAAGAAGTTCGTTGCACCGTCCCTTTGGAATGCACATATAACTTTGCGATTTTAACAGCTGTAGAACTGAAATAAAATAAAATAAATATTTAAGTGAACAACTCGGTGTTTGTAATCAGGCAAGCAAAACATTCTTTCTGGGTCCGAGGCCGAGGCTGAACAGGAGGGTCCGCGATAATACAAATATTTGCTACGAGCCTTGTCTTTTACATATACAATATTTGACTGTATTTAGTAGCATCTGGTATCGTAAATGAAATAATTATCTCGCGTTAATTTTTTCCAGGTGCCGTGAAGCAAAAGTGAGCAGCAGCGAAGTATTTAGCTCTAACTGTCAAGGTACCGACTATCAGTGATCATTTTGTTTTGGAGCAATCAACAAACGTCCCACACACCTTATCAGCAATTTCTTTCATGTCTTAAAAATATTTAGGTTAACTGACTTGTATGATATATGCACTAATTGAATACATCGTATTTCAAACCTCATCATAATAACATCCACGGAAAAATGCTACTAATACCACATCAGATAGATAAGCAATATATATCTAGAACTACCCAAAATGCATTCATTGAAATTCTTGTAAGATCATCAACGTATGCACAAAAACAATTCAAGTACTAGTCCAACTGACAAAAAATAAAGGATATTTACATCGCTATTGAATATAACACTTTAGCCATGAAATGTTATAGTAACCTCTCGGCCGTCCAAACTCTCTCATCCCTTCAAACCCCTTCAGCCCTTCAAACCCTATCAGCCCTTCGAACCCCCTGAGCCTTTTAACAACTTAGACGCCCAAAATGACTCTGAACCATAGACCAAAAATGCATCTTAAATAATATTGAAAATATAATCCAGACATTGAGTTTTAGATGCATGTTGTAACACGAAAAGACGATAAGAAACAATAGTTGCTCAAACGTAGGCGCAGGCAGCTGTAGGCAAAAAGCGATCACACGAAATACGGAAAACTGAGTTTTTTTGTATAGGAAAATCTATATTTCAATGTACTCATGACGGCGCTGGGAAAGGTTTTCAGATATACGGTAGTTCAACTAATAAAACCGCGAAGTTCCAACACGCGGACACATACACAAAATCATTAGCACATTTAGCGATGACCACGAACAAGCAGCCGACATCCGCCGCCGTTGAGAAACCCTGAGCACAGTCACGACGTCGTCTCTGTCATATTTTTTTTCGCTCTCTGGATGTTTCTGAAACCGGACGGACGAAGAAACGCAGGAAAGAGGGCATTGAAAAAACTTCATCCGCACACCCAGCTGTAGATATGCACACCCAGCTGTAGATCTTTCCAAACACTTCTTGCGAAGTTTTTGGAAAGATCAGCTGAAGCAGCTTTGTTAGAGAACAAACTAAATAAATTATTTACTGTCTACGAACCGTATATACACCAACTGACATCAAAAACAAACCAAAGCGTCCCTAGCCGCACACCTCCACCGGAGCCGCGCATACACGACTGGGTGTGGGCAAGAAGCGCCGCGACCAGCATCAAGAAACCGATGGAATGTAACGTTGTCCGAGTCCGTGTGTGTCCCCGTGCTTTTTTTGAGGGGGTTGAAAATGTTAAACTACATCTTTCTAGCAATGTATTTCTACTTCAGTATCCTCAGGAAAATTAACAAGGCTCGTTACATCGCCGAACTTCATGTAAGTAATGTGACGTGCGGCGATTCGTTCCCCGTGAAAGCCGCAGATTGGAGGCTAAGGCCTCATTCACATGATGATATTTAGTTTGCTATTTTTCAGTCGCGACGTCACTCGGGCTGAAAAAGCATGAACGGTAGCTAAGATGCTCGACTACAATACTAAAAACCGGAAGCAAAATCAGAGCAAGTGAATCAGGCATTACAAGTCGGCGATGACCATTGTTAACTATGATCAACGTCTCCTTTTATCTACTTCTCACACAAAGCCTACGTATCTCAAACAACCCCCAAACTTAGCAGCACTTTAAGGCCTGTACATAGTACAACTTGAACGATTCTGATAGCAGACCACAGTTTGAACAATCAGACGGTCAATGTAACCTGAAGACTCACTGAACGTAGTCCACGGGTGTTCCGGACAACTTTACGGTTTTACCGCGTTCATGTTAAAACAAATCATATAAATCTGCGGACCACAATTATCCGTAAATTCAACCCAAAGTGCTTCCCGCAATCGCGCCAACGGTCCGTCGGTGTCTAGTTTTAGGTTTTCTCGGCACCGATCCACGTTCTCGGAGGAACCGGGCAGGCATAAAACGCACGACAACTGATCTTTAACCTTTTCCCGGCCCATTTGGTATAGCCCCAGTCACTGCGGTTTGACGAGAAGGCAGGTTTGCGTCTGGTTTCTTCAGCAACCACACAGGAATGCCGGTTACACATGGCGACTTCCGCCCCACCCTTATACGGGAAGTGCTCCTAAAGTGCCATTACCGAGGTGTGACGTAGCAGAGTTCAGTTCTTCCATAGCTGTCCCACAAACGCAATAAGTTTGTTTTGTGGCTAAAGGCAATAGCTTTTCCGGTAAGTTGAAACCCTTCACAAACGTTTTTTGCTCGTGTTGGTCTTACCGCATGCCGTCACAATGTCACGCGACATAAATGTGTCACGTCACCTCCCATCGGCATTTGTTGTCAATGTTATCTATCGTCACGGTGTCACGTGACTTCACAACCGTAACGTTGCGTCATGGTGTCACAGTGTCATGTGACGCCATGGCATCCACTGACGTCACAGTATATCGTAACGTCGCGGTGTCATGGAATGCAAACTTACAATATTCGGACTGAATTCCCCTATGAAATATTGCTATACTCGTATACAAAATGTGACTCGTTAAACAACCGAAGAAGCGCTTCACAGCCCCTTTTCACTTGATTGAATGTCTAATGTAAGCTATTTCTTTTATCATCGTCGGCCGCTGCAGTGTTGCTCCTCGAACATGTTTAATATACTTTCAAAAATCTATGCACCTACACTTCTTTTTTTACAGATTAATCTTTTCCGTCAACGTCGACGCAGCTGCTGTATTAACGGAACGAGTAAGTTAAGTATAGAACAACTCATTATATGTTGTTATTGTATCGTTCATTAGTTCATGCTAACGTGCCTTTGAAAAAATTAGAGAACAAAATGTTAGGTTAATAAAAGCGCGGGTTTTTTGTGTAAACAAAATTTCATGTATTTTGCCATTTGGAAGTAATCTCGTAATTATTCTGAACATGTAGCCGCCTGTTGCCTGATGACGCAATATTGATAATATCCTGGAGGACTTTTTCAGCACTTTTTGCACAATGGAGTAAATAGGAGGCACTTTGTCATAACGTTATATCGTAATTATTTAAAATACAAAGCATCTAAGAAAAATCGCTTCCTTAAATTTTGTATACCATGCATTTTTTTTACTGTGACTTCTTCTACAGAGTGACCACCATTTAAAAAGCAAGGGAATACTGTTGGATTCCCTGACTTACCTACCGCACGCTAGTGTAAAATCATATTGGACATGTCAACGTTCGGCTAGGACTAGTGATGACCCGAATTCCATTCAACACTGACGTGACGCTAGTCTCCAGTCTGTGCCTCGCGCTGGCCTCCAGCTGGTGGCGTAGAAAATCTACCGCAAAATCCTTGTTATATGGGATGTGCTAAACGCTTCCCCAGTTTGATGCGAATATTACTCCCAGCTTTATTAGCCAAACTAGCCAAATATTTTATTTCAATGAGGTAATTACCTCTGACGGTAAGAATTCCGTCATTACCAGAAATATCATGTTAACCTCACTAATTTAAGCACGGCGCACAATACAGTTCAGTACAGACACCGTGTCTTGTTCGGAGAAGAGTCGAGGTACTACCTTTGCCACACGGGTTAAAAATATACTTTAAAAGAACCTTAATGCAATGATTTTTGTATTTTCATTACATACAGCTTAGAAATATGATTTAAAGGGATTGTCCGGTCAAATTTTGTATTCGAGAAAACAATTGAATATCATTGTTATTGCCTCGAGACGCATCGTACGTGCAATATCTGAATTTTATATGCCCCTCTGCGTGATTAATTGAATTTATGCTGCTCCAATCGCATTCTAGCGTAAACGCTGCTTTCGTTGGCAACATTGAGGCTCTGACGTCACAAAACACAAAGCGAGCATTTTTGTCTGCCTCAGAGTGCTTCCTTTTTGTTGTTGTGCTCGACTTGTTTGTAGTTGGGTGAGATTTTTGTTGCGCGGTTGGATGCCACAACCACCGGGCAGCACATGCGAGCCAAGACATGACGTTCCACACTTTTCCGCGAGACGTGCAGTGACGATCGTCGCCGTGCGTAGGGACTTGGTTCCCGTCAAGATCGAGATCCCGCTTTTGCAGCAATCACCTCACAGAAGAGAGCTACGAGCTGAGCTCTAAGCGGACAGAAGGCTTGTAAGCTGAGGTGCGATGCTGTGCCAACAGTATTAAACTACGTCCATCCACTCCTCGCCCAAATCGGATCAATCAATTTGATTATGCAGCGGAACCAAAACCAACAGCTAGGCCATCTGGAAACGATACCAGAAGTTGTATTTAGCACGCGTGCAGCCCGATTCTGTTTGACTCGCGTGTGAAAATGGAGCGTGAATACGATTCACCAAGCTCGTCCAAGTAAAGTGACGACATGCATTTGAACGATTCGCCGTTTGTCTTCGACCCGCGGACATCGCCTCTGAGGGAACGACCCGCAGCCTCATCACCGATCCAGTGGATCCGCTGACATGTGTACCCAGATGCCGCTTCGTGTACTTACGTGCCGCTTCAGGGGCGAAATCTGCATCCTTTGCTTTGCAAGCGCCCCTAGCTCGATCGGTGGCCGTCGCAGTTGCGTTTGCGCGAAATGGCATACATTTGCTCGAAGCTTATGGCTGTCTGCGAGTAATTTCCTGCTAAAAGGCGTGACTTTTTTTGCACATGCTTGGGAACTGCAGTAAAAGAACCGTATTTAAGTAGGGTACAGCCTAGGAGACTATATAATTCGAAACAAAATACAACACATCCATCGACCAACGCTTGTTATCCCGACCATCCGACAAACCTTTGCGTTTTGTGACGTCACGCAGCACCTACGGATATCAGCCATTGACACTGGCGAAATTCGGGGTGCAGTTTCGTACATAGGCTCATGAAAGGTTTAATTAAGAACGGGAGATCATATATCAAAATAAAAATGACGTTTGTCTACATGAAGGCTCCCTCGACGTAACGAGCGCAAGAACTTAAGTACTTCCGGTTTCGACCGGACAATCCCTTTAACATTCTTGACCTATAAAACGCGCGATAGTTCTTTTTTCTCTAAGCAAGGAAAGTCGCAAAATAAAGAAATAAATCTCGAAACAAAGAAAACTGCGCTCGCCCTTTCAACTCCCAGTCATAACAAGCGTCCACTTGAGCTAAAGCAGATGATATGCCGTCATTGCATTGGGGTTGCAAAGCCATGTGTTAGGGTGGGCAAATCACAGGAACGCTCTGAGTTTCAATAATTGTTGAAGGGACACGAGAATTTAAAAATATTTTTTAATTGCTTACATGGGACACGTGTTTCTTTTTATGTAATCGTTACGCCGTTACACTTAATTTAGGTGGTCATCCCGGCCCGCTTTAAGCCCCACACAAAGACCAGTGTCCCCGCCCATTACTACTGGATTGGCTTGGCTGCTCTAGCGAACACGCAAACAAGCATACTGTCTCCTTTCCGGGGCGTCCGGGGCGTCTAGTGTGGAGTTTGACGCTACCTGCTCCGCGTGCATGTAGATGCACGGCAATTTCCAGCATCTATTGCTATTCCACGACCGTCTATCGTCGTCTGCGAAGCTCGTAGGACGCGGGCACGAAAGCTGCGCGTGTGTGTACGGTTTTGCCTTCGTCCGTCTGCTATTCCGCGATCGAAATGCAGAGGCATAATCCACAATTCAGTACAGGACACGTATATGTTGCAAGAATGGAAATCTGCAAAAACACTCAAATATCGAATTAGCCGCCAAGAATCGAGCTACACGCCATTTTATGAAGAACAAAAATGAAGTGTTTATTACGATAGGTCTTGCAAAAACTGCATGATTGAATTGGATTCAATTAAATTGAATATAGAGGCCTGTCCTTTGCAGTAAGCGGCCCCTCGCTATAAGTTCCGGTGATGGCCGGCCATGAGCTAGCAGAAATGGGCCTCTGAAAAAACAGCCAAGACTAGCCGACAAAACAACTGACACAGGAGTTTATCGTACGCCCTCTTGGCCACGGCCTCCCTCGTCTCAAAACCGGGAAAACCGAGGTCCCCCTTCACCCCTTCGTTCCTAATCCCTCTTCGCGCCTCGAGAGCCATCCGCCCTGCCTATCGCCGGCGTACCTCTAGGTACTCCTGAGTCTGGGACGAAGCGCACAGCAGCAGACTTGTGAACAATATGTTGCTGGACGAGAGTTTGTTACACGTCGGAAATTGGAAGTTTCAACACACACACACACACACACACACACACACACACACACACACACACACACACACACACACACACACACACACACACACACGCACACGCACACGCACACGCACACGCGCACGCGCACACGCACACGCACACGCACACGCACACGCACACGCACACACACACACACACACACACACACACACGCACGCACGCAGCGCACGCGCGTGCTCGCACATGCACAGACACAGGGAGACAGACAGACAAAGTATTACTACCCTATATATTTAGCTTCCGTTCTCAATCAGCTTCTAACTCTATTTCCAAATTGCGACAATCGTAATAAGGTCTGCTCCCACAGTACAAAACTCCCTTTCCGTCATATACCGTACTAAATATATGTTGAGTGCATTTTTTTCACAAGGATATGGGTGCAACACCTTTTTGTGTCGCTTTTTGTTACAGCCGGCTATTAAAACCGAAAGTTAAAGAGCTACACGGAAATAGGCTGGTAAAACACAATTAGTGTTAAAAAATCAATTTGGGACATTAACAGATCTCGAAGAATGCTCTGTTCTTTAAGGAAGTTAAATTTTCTCAAAGGGACGTTCAATTAAATTCACGGCGCAGTAAGTAAAGGAGCTCAAATCAGACGCCTTGGTCAATGCATCAGTTGTATAATAAAGTATCTCATGTAAAGAAGCTGTGATGGTATGCAGGTCCAAGTACCAAATTATATAGCAGATTATCCATGCACCTGGCCACCAAGGTACCCGTAAAATATGGCGTTTTCACCTCAACCTACGCCTCCGACAAATATATGATCGTTTTATCCATCAAAAGCAAATAGACTAGAAAAGTCATTGAGCTTGCCACCTGTAACAAGGTCTCTTCTCACTACAATGGTGTTGCAGCCTCTGGCTCTGAAAACCCTCACTGCCCGACCACCCACTTCTCTCACCACTGGCATATTGTCACGATCGACAATTGATGAGGCGATGAAAACTGAAGCAAACCAAACTTTTAATGGGGCGAACTTGTGCCCAAAAGCAGAATAGAGAAAGGCTGGCGTCGCAGGTGTCGATGGCGGAGAAACAGCTGGATCGAACGCTGGGGCGAGACTGATTCTGCTCGCCATGCGGAATCCCTTATGTACCAACGTGTGTTTCTGGAACATTCGGCGTAGAACTTTCGGCGCGTAGAGCATTCGGAACACGATCAGACGAGAATGTTCTCAATCTTACGAGAACGCCAAGTTGAAAGAATGATTAAAAGAACATTCCACTGACTGGAATCGAACCTAGACCTTCCGCGCGACAGTCAGGCGCGGTAACCATTGAGGCCACGCACTCTTTGTTTCTCTCTTTGTTGCACAGTAGGCCACGCACGCGCTCGCTCGGTGACGCGTGTGGCAATATTATCTACCAGGAATCGCAAAGGATTTTCAAGTGTTGCATTTACTACCGGGATCTTGTTCCCGCTTTTCAGTAAGACATACGTGTTTTCTGATTCGGTTTTGTCAGCGGAAGTTAATATACAAGAGGCCTGGGGAGTTTTCTCGTTCTTGTCGTCTGACATCCAGCTCCACACTTCTGCATTCTGCTCGGTCTTTCCGCACTTCCAACAAGCAGAAAGACGTAGAGACTAGGAACTCGTCGAACATTCCGCCGCTCTAGGATCAAACCTATTGCACAGATAGCATAGACTGACCGCCTTTGAAGGTTGAGTTCGACTGCCCTCTTCACTCCAACCTCCACTTTTTGGTCCGAGTCACCATCTTTTATTTTAAAAATGTCAGTTTTTCCTTGTGCTTCGAGGAAGAGGTCTGCCGTTGTTGCCAGGTTTTTGAGAGTCCTGGAGTTTCTTTTTTTTTGTAGGAATATAGATATCTTTGTATTGCATCTGTTCAGGACCTTTTTGGAGACAATCAAGTATTTGAGCCCTTCAAACGTCTTGGGGTTCCACCAGTCTCGATCCAGCGGCCAAAGTTCCCTAAGAGCCGAGCCTTTAATTGCCTCCCTGTCTTAACCTATTCCGGATTGCTAGTGCTAAACTGTTCTTTCTACCCTTCGGTAGTACAGCTAAACCGCTGCAGCAGGCTGACCTTGACTTTTGCGTAGTCTACGGACTCTTCAGGAGTGGTGCTAACAACTACAGTCAGGACCTCGTTGTCGAGACACAAGCTAATGGCATTGCCACTTTTGCAGGAGGCCAGTTTTGGCTCCTTGCGACTCGCTTAAAATGTTGGATATAAGCATTGAAGTCAATCCATTTTTATTAAACAGTAGAATGAGTTTATGAGGGCGGCGATAATTAGCTTACTCTCCTGATTTTCTCCCCCACTGCTACCTTCCTTGTTCTCACACCAATCTGTGCTGATACCCTCTCGCAGTCGGAGTCGCAGTTGAAATACTTTCTGTTCTTGTAAGAATCTACGGAACACTCAATCAGCAGTCTCCTGTGCCTCTTTAGTCGTCTCCCGTGTTTCGTCTGGCAGCATGGCTTGTTCTTCGCGTTGCCGATTGCGTTCTTGCTCAGCACAGTCGTGAAGTTTTTCAATATACCCCAGCTTTTGACCAATTTATACCATTTTGTTAAAACGCCTAAGACTGAGTGAGGACTCAGATAATTCGTTTATTTAGTAAACTTCATATGGGTTGTAGCACGATTCCCCTATGTCACTACCCCCCCCCCGAATTCCCCGTACCAATTTACCGCGAGTGTCAAAGTCCCCGTTTTAAAATCCCTTTCTCGCTTGCCGCGAGAGTCGATATCCCCGTTTCCGATTCCCCCGCTTTGCGCCTGAGGACGGTTCGGTTACGTGTTTTGCGGTGTACAGAACGGTATTGTTTTGTAATACACGTCCCCGCACAGACTTTTCGGCGCACGGAATACTCGATGCGTGGTCATTTCAGCTTGCAATCTTCGATCAGGTATTACTAAAATTTGGTCTGCTATTTTATAACCTTCATTTTCATCTCAAGCACATTACTTTTTCGCATTTCTTAATGCACTTGTGCCTAACGTTAATACACTCCTGCACCTCTTGTATTATTTGAACTCCACCTCCTCCATCTTGACCTCGACGTGGAAACATTCACTGGGGAAAGGGATATTGCCACGCGCGTCAGCGAGCAAGTGCGTGCGTGGCAGGTTACCGCGCTTGACTTTCGTGCGGAGGCCCAGGGTTCGATTCCTGGGAGTTCCGCGGATTTTATTTATGCTTTCAGTTTATGTTCTGGTGAATTCGAGCACATTGTTGTTTATTCTAGGCCCGAATGTTCTACGCGTCGAACCTTCCACGCCGATTATTCCAGAGGCCCACGCGTGTACATAAGGGGTTTCGTGTGGCGAGCCGCAGTCAGTTTTCGCCCAAGCGTTCGATCTCGCTGCTTCGCCGCCTTCGACGCCCGCGACGCTCTCTTGTTATCTTTATTTTCCCTTTTTATTTTTGGGCACAAGTTCGCCCCATTAAACGTTCAGTTTACTCAGTCATACCCCGCCTCATCACTTGTCATTCGTGACATTTTGCGAAAACTGACTGCGGCTCGCCACGTGGAGCCCCTATGTACACGCGTGGGCTTCTGGAATAATCGGCGTGGAAGGTTCGACGCGTAGAACATTCGGGCCTTGAGTAAACAACAATGTTCTCGAATTCACCATAACATAAACTGAAAGCATAAATAAAACCCGCGGAACTCCCAGGAGTCGAACCCTGGGCCTCCGCACGAAAGTCAAGCGCGGTAACCACTCGGCCACGCACGCACTCGCTCGCTGACGCGCGTGGCAATATGTCAAATTCTTCAAAATCAACATCTTAGACAGCAATGTTATGAATATTCCCAGAAGTTATCGAACGATTCCCAGGTTTTAGATCGCAGCTCTTAAGCGCCCGTTTCCGGGTTAAGTGGCGTCGACGTTGCCGTCGGCGTAACCGGGTGTTGCCTTATGGGACGTTTCCCATAATGACGTCAAACATGACGCCACGAAGGTCACGAGGGTCATGAGTGACGTCACTGTGGTTACGTCACACGAGCATACCCTCCCCACACCTCCTCCTCCTCAAGAGCTGCATTCTGCTTCGGCATTACAGAGAATGGTAAACGTCTTTAATATATACAGGGTGTTTCACGAAAGGTGGACAAATTCGATATTGCGAAAACTACGCGCCGCAACAAAAAAGGCTTGTGTCTTTTGGTCCTGGGCCAGGGGCCCTTTTTTGGAAAATTAATAAAGTCCGAGATAATTAGATTGTAAATTATTTTTCCGTAATTAACTTTTTTAATATTATGTTTAAGGGCATAGTTTGAACTAGAAAATTACCTCAGCGTCATCGAAAACCACTAAATCAACAAATTGCGGAACGATAGAAGCCACGCGCAGCATTTTACGGCTTTCTGAAAAACCGTACAAATTCGACGGGTTTTTAAGTTTCGGTTTGTTATCGGAGCGCATCTCAGCCCGGCGGCACCGCGCCCCGTGGAGAGATAGTGCAACCAGCCTCTGCTGCGTCGCGCGATGACAACGCAGCAGAGGTTGGATGCACTATCTCTCCACGGGGCGCGCTGCCGCCGGGGCTGAGATGCGCTCCGATAACAAACCGAAACTTTAAAACCCGCCGAATTCGTACGGTTTTTCAGAAAGCCGTAAAATGCTTCGCGTGCCTTCTATCGTTCTGCAGTTTGTTGATTTAGTGTTTTTTGATGATGATGAGCAATTTTCTAATTGAAACCATGCCCTTAAACCCAATATTAAAAGAGTTAATTACGCAAAAATAATTAACAATATAATTATCTCGGACTTTAATAATTTTCTTAAATAGGCCCCTGGCCCAGGTCCAAAACAACACAAGCCTTTTTTAGGTGCGACGCATAGTTTTCGCAATATCGAATTTGTCCACCTTTTGTGAAACACCTGCATATATATATATATACAGGGTGTTTCACGAATGGTGGACAAACTCGATATTGCAAAGCTACGCGTCGCAACAAGAAAAGGCTCGTGTCTTTTGGTCCTGGTCCAGGAGCCTATTTAGGAAAATTATTAAAGTTCGAGATAATTAAATCGTTAATTATTTTTGCGTAATTAACTTTTTAATATTGTGTTCAAGAGCATAGTTTCAATTAGAAAATTGCTCAGCGTCATCGAAAAACACGAAATCGACAAATATCAAAACGATAGAAGGCACGCGAAGCATTTTACGGCTTTCTGAAAAACCGTACAAATTCGACGGGTGTTTTAAGTTTCGGTTTGTTATCGTAGCGCATCTCCGCCCCGGCAGCACCGCGCCCCGTGGAGAGATAGTGCATCCAACCTCTGCTGCGCTGTCATCGCGATGACGCAGCAGAGGCTGGTTGCACTCTCTCTCCACGGGGCGCGTGCTGCCGGGGCGGAGATGCGCTCCGATAACAAACCGAAACTTAAAAACCCGTCGAATTTGTACGGCTTTTCAGAAAGCCGTAAAATGCTTCGCGTGCTTTCTATCGTTCTGCAATTTGTTGATTTAGTGTTTTTTGACGATGCTGAGCAATTTTCTAATTGAAACCATGCCCTTAAACTCAATATTTAAAAAAGTTAATTACGCAAAAATAATTAACAATTTAATTATCTCGGACTTTAATAATTTTCCTAAAAAGGCCCCTGGCCCAGGACCAAAAACGACACAAGCCTTTTTTTGGTGCGACGCGTAGTTTTCGCAATATCGAATTTGTTCACCTTTCGTGAAACACCCTATATATATATATATATATATTTTTTTTTTTTTTTTTGTATGGGATCCAGATAATTTGGCGTAGTACGTTTTGGTGCAGGACATTTCGGTGCGGTCTTTTTGGTGCACGTACTTTTCGGTGCAAGGACATTTCGGTGTATGGACATTTCGGTGTATGGACATTTCGGTGTATGGACATTTATGTGTTTGTACATTTCGGTGTACGGACTTTTCTGTGAACGGACTTTTAGGTGCAAGACGGTTGGTTTAAAGACGTTCGGTGGACGGTCTTTTCGGTGCAAAGACGTTTCTATGTAAATATATGCCTTGAAGTCTTCTAAAATTACAATTGAATTTTTAGATCTCTAACTGTGTTTTACTTTTGTTTGAACAGCTTGCAACCTACCTAATGATAGCACCTCTCAATTTTAACGCAACGTTCTCGCCTCACGTTTTTGTTTTTCTGTTTGTGGCCAGAGAACTTTAAGAACTACAAAGTAGCACCAAAACGTATATGTTTCTTTTTTACTATCATTATAAGTGCGAACCAGAAACCATCCCCGAGTTTAGAACAAGGCAATGATCAAGCTTTTACATTAAAACAGCAGAGTTACTAGCCCTACATTTGAGTGCCAGTAGTTCTGATGAAACCATATTTAAATAAGTTTCTCTAGAGTTAATCCTTCAAAATGCAACACTAGTCAAACCTAGGCTAAATCCTGTCACTATAAACCATATATAACATTTTTTACTGCATGTCCTTATGGGAGACCCGGAAAACTCGGCGAAAGCCAATCTATCGAAGAATACTTGAATGCCAACTATCAGAAAATAAACCCCAATGGCCATTGAGTCAACCTGCGGTACGGGAATGTTCGTCAGAGAGGCCAACCAGCCGCAAGGCAATTTGTTGGGCTGCCTAGGGTAGAGTTCGATATGAAATTGTTCTTTCATTAATGGACAACATTTTCGTTCCTCCGTCAAGTTCCTTTTGTTTTCAAATTTTCTAGAGAGTCTGAGAGGGTCGAGATTGCATACAAATATGTTTCAAGAGATTTAAAATTGAGGCGTATGACTGGTTCAAAGAGGACGTAGCTCGGACAGAGTCCTGCTTCAGCTTTTGAAAGATGCAGAAAACGCGTTTGCTTCCTTTCCGCGGAATTCTTGCTTGTAAGCCATAAGCTGGAAGTAAGTATGATTCCCAACTTGTCGCGAATTTTATGGTCATTTTGGTGCTCGTCGGGATCGACTTTTTTGAAGCGTGCCTATTTTATGGGCGATCGGGATCGAGGAGAAGATGATCCACTCGTCATTTTGGATCAGCTACCACTCCAGATATCAATCCGGATTCGAGAAAAGTCGCTCCGCCGATTTCGGCGGATTCGATCGGATGCCAGCCTGGCCAGTCCTCGGCGCGCACACGTGACTTCCTTTGTCGCCGGGCATCGCGCTTGGAAAAATCTGTAATGACCGCTTCCGAAGTGCCTCCCGCATTACTGCTGCTGCTGCTGGATGACAGATTGTCGTGAAGCTGCTCCAGCAGCTCCTCCTGCAGCAGCGGCTCGAGTAGCAGCGACGACGAGGATTGCTTGTATGTCCCATATGAGTTCGACTGCTATTTATGACCTCCGCAAAAGAGGCCAAAAATCGAGACGTACTTGTATACCATTCACAAGTATGCCAATGAAGGTGCAAGTGGGCTACACTAGGGTGACCACCTTCCTGCTAGCGAAATGCGGGACATAAAGGGGGAGGGGGGTGGGGGCGTAGAGGAAATTTATTAACATGCACGCCACGAACCGAATATCTCCAAACATATTTAATATCCTGTGCTGTTTATGTTTATACACTTGCTAATTGTATTGCAGCAATTAAGCTCAAATCATTTTTACTCCCAGTGATATATCTTTTTACGCCAAATGTGTTATTAAATGTGTAGAAGTTGAAAACAAAAATCGACTCTAGCAGAACTCAATGGTTGAGATGGAAATGAGAAACAGTAAATCTTCTTCCGGTTATTGTTTCCTGTGAACGCTTGCTTTTATCAACGTGGTCCTAAACAATTTTTAGCATTATGTCTCTTTTTCCACCGTCATGCTTTGCAGGTTTGTCCTTGTGTGGCTGTCTTCACTAAAAAAGAAATCTACAGCAACCCTTTTACAGTGACGCAGCGAATTGAAAAAAAATTACAATATTTTATATTTAAACTTTTTGCGAGCAATTTTTCTTTCAATATTTTCCCACCAAGGAAGAGGCACAACGGAGCATGCGCGCCATTTCTCATGCAAGACCGACTGTCGCAAATGGCGTACCATTCTGATTCAGACGATTAGCAGCGCCATCTGAGCTTCCCCGTGCCCCGTTGTTCGGCAGCCCCATGAGAGGCAGAGTAAATTTTACGGCAGTGTGAAATGCGGAACATTTTGAAGATTTGAGAATATCTTGCGGGACACGAGCCCTCAATGCGGGACAGTCCCGCGAGTCGCGGGAGAGTGGTCACCCTGAGCTACGCTGATGGACATCGCTTATCAGCACGCATCTTTCACGTCGTGCTTAACTTCGCTCGCACGTTGAACACGTGTTGTTAGCGCCGCTATTGCGAAAACATAAGCTTCGAGATCCAACACCGCTGGAAGGTGAATGACAGGAATGCATCATCCGTTCCGAGGGGTCAGGCTCAACTGGGAATCCGGAGGTTGAGCGACTCCGTTCAAATCCGGTGCTCCATCTCGGATCTGGTCTACTGATCTCGGCGCGCCGCAAAACTACCAGTGGAATTTGCATTAGAGTGTAGAAAACGATATTTTTCTAACTCGCAAATCTTGAAAGACAACTACTAGTGAAACTCATCAAAAAGTAAATGACGAGTTAACAACGGCAAAAAATCAATATATGGAAAACTCCTCATTCGTTTTTGTGTATTTCTGCCACCCAAAGTTTGGATAAAGTAACTTTGAAAATAATCGATTACTTCGGGATGATTTATCACTCTCTTTTGGAGGGCACGTTTTGTTTTAGCTGTCAACAACACCTTAGAAGAAATTAAAACAAAATCTTTTATTTTCATTTTCTATGCCCTGAAATATCCGTGCGCCAAAAAGTCCGGGCACCGAAATGTCCACGCACCGAAAAATCCGTGCACCGAAACATCCGTGCACCGAGAGATCCGTGCACCGAAAATGCCTGCACCCAAAGTGACCGTACACTGAAAATGTCGCACCTAAAGATCGAACAAAAGTCCTAAACTCCTTTTGTATAGATTAACTCTAAGCTGCGTTTATTTCTTGTTCTAATCGTTGTCTTTTTTTCTTTTCTTAAAAGCCATGTTTTTTTCAGGTTAACTAGCTGTGTTGGTAGCTTTCCGCGATACTTGGGGGAAATTATGTAGGGACTGATAACGGTATAGGGGCAAAGTGGGTTCTCACAGCCGGGAATTTTGAAGATGGGAGAGATAACTCGTGGAATTTGCAGCAGGAATTTCGACACAGGTGTTTCGGGCCCACACAAAGGCATGAACCAAAAACAAATTGCAAACGCAGAAACGCCTTGGTACTGTAAGCAAAATACATGGATGCCTGGCTTATACAGTTGCCTATTTAGCTAATTTGAATTGTTTTTCTTCCAGTTCGTTTGGCAGAATTGACCTCTTTGTGTACTACTTTTGTCTCCGACCACTGTGCCGGGGAGCTGTTGCATTCCTGTACATGTGTTGCTGAATTGGGCGCTTTGATTATTACATTCCTCTTATGCGCAGTTAGTCTATCATTCAAACACCTGTAAGTCTGCCTTACATACTTAAACCCACCCGCTTAAGTTACCTCAAACACGACTGCTTCCTCACAAGGAACCGATTTATCTTATTGAGATTTCTAACAGCTAGGACTTCTTTGAACAAGCTTTTACAATGTGAGAAATCGTGTAAAAAGATTACATGCCTATGTAACATTTTAGTGAAAAACCCGAAACTGAGGTAATGACAGACGACGGCAAGGAAGAGAAGGAGAGCGTCTCAACCTCAACGTTCTCAACGTTCTAAAATGTTTAATATACACCAGCTCACTTGTGCCCTTACGTTCTGTTCCTACATGCCTATCCATCTTTTTTTTTTCGATTTCTCTTTTCTCCTTTTTTTGCTCCGCTCATTATAGCCACATGGCTCCTAAAGAAACCTTATTCTTATCTCGCTCTGCTCAGCCTCTCTAAATGTAATTTTCAATAGGATTTCAAGTTGGGCAATCTTACTCCGTTTTAAAGTGAAACGAAGGTGTGTCAGAAACCCATAGAGAGTAAATGGTACTTTGTAATGAAGCTGTCGTGTATAAGACGCCTTTAGCGTGTTGGTTTAAGTATATGAGGCAAACTTCCAGGTGATTGAATAATAGACTAACGGAGCATAAGTGGAACGTAGTAATAAAAGCGGTCAATTCTGAAATAGCAACACACGTAGAAGAATGCAACAAAGGCACAGCAAAGTTGTTGGAGAAAGAACTTAGTACATAAAGAGGTCAATAATGTCAAACTAGTTGTTAGAGAAACAATTATCATTAAGTCAATAAGAAACAGTATAATCCAGTCATCCCTGTATCTTGCTGACAGTGCCAAGGCGTTCCTGTACTGGTAATTCTTTTGGTTCTTGCCTTGTGTGTATGCGAGTGCATTTCTTGTTTCTTTTTGTTTAGTTTATTAGTTCGAAAATATTGTGGAAAGTTAGGTCTAAGTGTAAAGGTGACAAATAGCATGGAGTGTGAAGTGTTTTTTTCTCGTTGAAGTTTCCCATCAGATCAATGGTCTTGGCCAGCAAGGTCGATTGCTGGTTGGTTGGGTTTTCACAGAAGTGTGGGCTCGGTTCGAAGTTGAGAGGGACCGCGCAAAGTCATGGTGTGTCATAAGTGTGGACAATGGTGGCTGCAAAGTTTAGAAAAAAATAACAAAAAAACACATTTTTTTGTGGTGCTTGGTAACGACCTTTTTTTCAAATTGTTTATAGGAGGTTAACTGAATATACATTTTAGATGAGTTTGATACGTCGTCTGACTGAATTCTTTCCCTGTATCCTCTACTTTGGTTGATTCGAGATTTTCTCACCCCGTCTCAGGTGTTTTAACAAAAGGTAAACTTGCACCAGCTCGCCTGTGCGGTCACTGTGTTTTCACCAATGACTAATAGTTTTTCAAAATCCATACTAATTTCTCTCACGACACCGCGCCTGGATTATTCTCTCTGAAGGTGGTTAGAAAGATTCGGTCCTATCGCAGATGCGAATTTTGATTGTATGAGTAATGCAGGACACAACATTTCAAAATCAGTATCGGTGAAATAAAATATACATTATTTACATAAAAATAATAAAGGATCGATTTGATAATTGGTATATATTGTCACAGCATTAGGTTAATTTGCTCACAGTTCAGTCCGTTGCTGCTGATGTTTGCTTCATGAAGGGTGCATTTTTTACTTGAACACGGGCTCGCCGAAGGTGGCGGTCTGCGGTGCGCCTGGTCGACGTCCCTTCAGGCTGTTGACGCCCATTCGCAAGCTTCCTCGGCTGCAGGGACCGCTAGTGTCGTGATATGTCTTCCCTCGAATCCGGTCTCGCTCTGCCTCGAGCGAGCCCGAGCGCTCGCTTCTGGCACGTTGACTTCTCTTCTTCTAGAATTTAAAATTCATATTATCTCTGGAGCCTTTTTTGCATGTAAATGCGAACCCATCCCTTCTTCATTCAAATCAGGGAGAAGCCAATTTTTATGTTTCTTTCCTCCGCTGCGTAACGAAGCTATGCTTTACCAGGGATTAGGAATGTGAAATCTAACCATTGTTTAACGAAACATAGACCATAATACTCTTTTTAATTATGATTTTCCCGAGAAAGAGATTGATGCCGTGCCCGCCAATGGCCGAGAATCTACCCATAAAGTTTTTTATCGTGTGAAATAATTAATTTTCTTACTAGTAGGTCTCTGTCAAAAATTCAGCAAATGAGTCTTTTGCTAGCATGCGATTGGCAACTAAATTTTAACAGCTGACGATCCGGAACCCAAAGCTCACGTGTCATGCTGAGCACACATTACCTGAATGAAATGTTGCAAAGAATAACTTACTTTTCGGTTACAGGACCGTTGCCTCTTACATGCACACCATTTAAAGGGCCCGTTCTCAGACATTTTGTGTCCGCAGATGCAACCTCGATGCCGTCAGTGACGCGTAATACTTTGACGTCATTCCAAAGGCTTGAATAATGCATACAAATGTATGTATTCTGTAACGTCAAGGGACACCATGACTTCGTGTGAAATTTACTAACACCATGAGGTAACATCAGGCTGGGCAACTCATAGCGTGGCATCGTGACGTCACGTCCTCTGACATCGAAACCTGACGTGGCCCTAGACGTCGCGTGCCATTACTGTCACGCGAAACTGTGAGGGCGCCATTCAGTGACCATTCGTACTGTGCCCTTAAAATGAGGAGCGCGAAGACACCCTAGAAATGCTAGGCATTTAGAAAGCTTTATTTTTCTAAGGTCGAAGAGAGAGTCAATATTTGTACAACGAGAAGCGACATACCCTTTTTTGTTTGCAAATCAAATAAGTGGCGCCCTCAGTCAGGCAGTACTGCTACACTTTCGGTCGGCGTATATTTATCTATTATGTACAATTAATTTATTCACTGTAAGAGTGAATTACATCTGAAGGCGCTATAAGCCCCCATTTAGAAAAAAAAACAAAAAAAAACAAAGCTCATGTTAGAGATATTACAGATAGTGCGAAACCCCCTGTCTAGTAGCTCAAAACCGTCAATAATTAGGTGGAAGAAAAGTTTTAAATCTCTTTTTATGGTTCAAGCTTAATCTACCTGCCCTCGAGAATCATACAAAATGCACAATTACAACCACGCATGGCAAATTTTCACCTATTAAAGTACAGCAAGGTGCTTAGGCTTCGCCTTTAAGAGTGGACCGCGATAGCTAAACATCACCGCCTCCCCCCCCCCCCCCCCCCGTCGTTCCCAAGGTGCGTAAGCGTGTCTGCGTTGTCTTGTTGGTAGCGCATCTGGCTCGCAACGGAAGTCTCGTCGGTTATATACAGCTCCGCCTAAGACTCTTAAAATGTTTTTTGTTTTGTTTTTAACGCAAGTGATTAATTGGTTAATCACAATTTACCGGTCCCGCCGACGCCGACTTTGACGCTGGCTTTTCTGCGACACGAGATTAAAAAGCTATCGCCTTAAACCGTTGCGAATACACGCGCCAGGCCGGTTTCCTTAGAAATCCCGGAAAGGTGCCTCTCAGCGATTAGGTCGCGTTTTTCATGGCAAAAAAGGCCACGTGGCATTATAATTTTAGGTTTTATAGGATGCATAGGACGTCTATATTAAGTTCGCGTGCTATAGCCTTTAAAGGCTATATCACGGTGGCGCCACGTTATTTGAACCTGCGCATGAGAGAGTGAACGCAAGCTATGCCTGATGCTGTCTTTTTCCGACAAAACACATTTCAGGCCCAAAACATCGAGAGGGCTCTCGTCGAACGCACCTTCATAATGGCTAAACCGGACGCCGTGAAGCGGGGCCTCGTCGGCGAAATCATTAGGAGGTTTGAGAGACGCGGCTTCAAGCTGGTCGCCATGAAATTCGTGCACCCCAGCAAGGAGCTCTTCATGAATCACTACGAGGCTGCCAAAGGACAACCTTTCTTCAAAGCGCTCATCGAGTTCGCATGAGCTCCGGTCCTGTCGTTCCAATGGTCTGGGAAGGGAGAGGAGCTGTTAAACTCGGCCGGGCCATGATCGGGTACTCCAGCCCGCTCAAGACACCGCCCGGCACGATCAGAGGCGATTTCACCCTTGATAAAGCACAAAACGTAGTTCATGGAAGCGACTCAATCAAGAGCGCCGAGAGAGAAATTAACATCTGGTTTAAGGAAAAGGAGATGGTCGAATAAAATCCACCGGCAGAACTGTGAATAAGAACATTGACCTAGAGCTTTCAACCAGCGTATACTGCATCCATCGAATATGATAAAAGCAATGAGAGACGGACACGTTAAAGGAGGACGAACCTCACGAAGCGCTTAGCGCGTTTATTCTGCGCAATGAATTAGCAAATATCTACCCTACGTACAATAAAGATACATTGAAATACGAACAACGGAGCGTGTGGCTTGTGGTATATGCTGCGCAGCCTGGCAATGGGCCAGCGAAGGTTGCCCATGCGCAGTAACTGCGAGGGTGCGAGGATTCGTGTCGCAACTCTGATATGCTTTAGCAATCAGTCGGTGTGCGTACGAGCGCCGCTTATTCACGTATAATAGTCACGAGCTGAGACCGCGACAGCGCGAACGGGCCCCTACCGCAAAGGCGCTCCAAGTCAAAGCGCCGTCGAAGGTCGAGGCATAGCAGAGCCGGATACGAACCCCCGTACCGCTGCACCTATTAGGCAGGCTCAACCTTCGCTGACCTGTAGCCTGGCTGCGCAACACATGCCGAAACCCACGGGCTCCGTTGTTCGTCTTTCAATGTATCTTTATTTAGAATACATACCCTTTTACAGTTTATTCTACATTGGGCTCTGTTTTATGTTAGAGGGTTGTGTTCGTCATTCTATTACTTGTCCGTCGTCTTTACGGATTTTTAAGCAGGGGCCACACTGCTTAAAAAGCATGCAAAAGCAAGTCTTTATAAAGATGTGAATGTTAGTCACCGTGAGATCTGTGCTTCGAATGCCGTATGGGAATGTGTCCAAGGAGAAACTTCACTAGCGGCATTAGAACTATGGGTATTGCGGTAACCCATGTTTGCAGACTGTCGTTCATACGATGCATAAATCAGTGTGACCCCTGTTTTATTCTACACCGTGAATTACCAACTAGGACAAGTGCGTACGCTTCTGCATCTAAATAGCATTCTTGAAATAGCCTTGTGCCAATACCACCTTCAGCGTGTACACTAACGCTTCTGACCTAGTTTAGACGGTCAGCAAAATTGGCTTTTTCAAAGTATCGACTTGCGATTTATTCCATAGGTGTGGTTAGGTGGAAAAAGTTTAAGGGAAAAAAATCGACGAATAAATTACCCCGTTTAAAAAAATCATCTGCTTCAGTCATTCTACTGCGTAATTTCGCAGACGATGTGTGCCATTTGCTGAATGCTGCTGTCGAATGTCGGAAGCGTTGAGGGCTCACCGGTGCCTAGCAGATGATCCTCCGAATTATTTTACTACGCTTCCTTGAGCTTGGCGCATTTTCTCTATGACACTATTTCGGAAGTGTGATAATAAAACAAAAAACAAAAAACACAAATACAAAACAGAGTTATTTATATTCCTTAGGACCGCTGTTATATTACAGAGATGAACGGTCGAGGCACAAATTCTTCATGTGTCTGACATTTCTTCATCTGACGAAAGTGCCTACAAGTCAGCGAGCACCGTTATGAAAGCCCTACTGAGAAAAAAAAACATTTGTTTTTATACAAAGGAAACCGGTGCGTACAGGTGACAGTATAGCCGTACCGGTCTCACGTTCGTCAAACTGGTCACCACTTTGAGCCATACCGGTCGCCCGTTTTGCCCGAGTTGCACTAGAGCGACTAACAGAAAGAAACGACAGCGATAAGTTTTAAACCAGAGACTTTCCCGATTTGACAGGCTTTGTAGAATAAAGAAGACTATGCTCCAACACGAGCATCATGCACGGGAGGGTATCTTTGGTAGGCTTGCAATCACTCGTGCTTGCTTAACGAGCACCGAACGACTAAACATCTAACAAAAAACACGTCCTTCCGAAAAAAAAAATAATATAGCCTTTTTTCTAATTGGAATATGGAACAGGAAATTTAACAATATTTCTTGCTGGAAACCTGAAATCCAGTTTGCAGACAATTGTCTGCGAGCGGGATTTCAGGTTTCCAGCAAGAAATCTCAGTTAGATTTTATGTTCCATCTTCCAATTAGCGAAAAGTTTTAAAGCTGATTCACACTGACATCGTTTCCTTGCGTTTTACAAAGTTACGCATAAATCACCAAAACATCCGTGCCTCGAAGGTCCCGTGCCAGGCTCTCTTCCTGAACAGATAGCCACGCTTAGCATGAAGCACATATGTCTCGGTGACTTTTAAGTAAGCTTCGTAACGTAACGTAGCGTAAGAAAGCGGTGCAGTGTGAATCAGCGTTTACTTTTTTTTCCATAGCGATCGCGATCGTGCTGTATGTGTTTGAGGCTTGTCGCTCTCGTTTTTTTCTGTTTGTCGCTCTTGGGGGGCTCGGGCAAAACGAGCGACTAGTATGGCTCAAACTGGTGACCAGTTTGATGAAAGTGTGACCGGTATGAGGGCAATCTGAATGGTCGAGGTTTTATAAATTTGGCGGCATACACTATTCTTTCGGTGGCTATAGCGTGTTGGTGGCTTATAATTGCTGATCTTAGAGGGCTATATACGGTGATCGCTCACTATATGATTTTTCATTAACATCCATATCCCTACTAAAAAAAGATTTGAAATTTGAACGGGTGGCAAACTGGTCGACCCGTTTGAATAAAACGGTTGGCAAACTTGTTCGACCCGTTTGGATCAAACGATGATTTTGGGATATGGGTATCCGTTTGAAACGGTCACGTTTGAAACAATACCCGTTTGAAACGGTATCCATTTGATGCGGTACCCGTTTGATAGCTGGTGCCCGTTCGGCCTGGCACGTCACCACAGATTTGAACGCGCCCTTTGGATAGTCAAGCAGATTATTCGCTAGCCCTAAATATATAGCGTCTGGAAGGTTGGTTATCTTAAACTTATTTAAGACGTCCCAAATATATTAACCTATTTATAACATGGAGGAAATTTCCCGTAGGAAACTTTGTGCTCGCAAAGATGCTTGCAGGCAAAGTATAAAAGAAAACAGACACAAAATATTGTTTTCCATTCTTTTAAAGGTTTATTACATTCAACCTATTCCGTAGGCAAGTACAAAGGTGCGAGCGATCTGTGAAATGTGAAGAGGCACTATTAAGCTTTTATACAACAAGTAATTCTAGGCTATGGTGTTTATTCTCCCGGCAGCTCAGTAAATAATTTTTCCGAAATTCTACCGGCGGACGCCTCTCATTGGCGGTGGCAATCAGTTTATCGAACAACGTTACATCAACAAATCACTTCATTGACACGCTGTTTTATCGACAGAATATTTTATAAACAGTTATGATTAGCTTTTCTTGTAGTACATCACCCCAGACTGTCGCCGCAAATAGCGTCTGCGGGTGGGCTAGGTAGGATAACATTTTTGTAATAAGCCGAGGCAGAATATTGCCGCGAAACTGCTGAACGGTCCCCGGCCAGTGGTATAAACGCGACGAAACGTCCCAACAGCCCGCGATTCGCATAACGAGTGTCAGGGATATGTTAGTGTTGACGAAACGTAATAATGAAACGTCTACCCACAAAACGTTGTCAATGAAACGTGTTTCCACTAAATGCCGGGAGAAAAGAAAGTCAGTATTCTACCGGCAGTTGTCACACGATTTCAAACATCTCATGGGAGGCGACTGCAGGTAGAATTTCAGGGAAATTATTCTCCTGTCTGCCGGAAGAATAGGCGCTGCCTAATTCTATAGATAATCTGGAAGAGTACGTGTAGAAGTACGGTCAATCGTTGCCAGCAAGTAGGTTGCAGTGCACTTACCATAATAATACCGGTCTTGAAAGATGAAATCTGAGATATATGTCGACACGGGAACTGCGGAAAAACCACACAAACACAAAAACAGGAAAGAAGGGCTCCGTGAAGCTTCAACAAGATGCGGTGTGCAAGCTGTCATTTGCCGAACCGAACGAAGCCGCAAGAACTCCCGACTTTGAAAACTCGCTTGTTGCCAATATAAGCGTAGGACTTTTCGAACACTGATAGCTTTGGTACACTTCGAATAGGTTTTTGAGAGACATTCTAATAAGACCGCAAGGTAAGGCGGCAGAACGAAACAGGGAGGACGGAAGAAAGTTTGAATTACAACGGACACAAACCGGCAAAAAAAGAAGCGACTACCGGCCGCGCGCTTCCGGATCTCGTAGGCCACGTTTAGACGCGTGTAGTGTCTGCAGGCGCAACAGACGCGCGCGGCTGGTGCCCTCCCCCCCCTCGAGTCACGTTACAGAGGTGACCAGCAAGGATGGAATGGCGCGTCGCCGTAGTACCAAATTCTTTACTGGGAGGAATACATTTCACTCTGCTCATTGGCATTCGACAGAACGCCTACAGCGCAGAATCCAGCCCTGACGGAGGGGAGGTCCGCGTCAGTCGACGCGCATGCGCATCATGATGTTAGCGGCGGCCGCGGCGGTGTCGTCCCCGTATTTCTCCGCGCCGCGCCGGATCTTTTTTGGCAAGTAAGCTATCATCATCATCAGTCGCTAACATTTCACGACTACGCGCTACGCTACGCCGGCGGTCGGTGCGCCAGTGCAAGCCAGTCTCTCAAGTTGTCAAACAACGTCAAAGGTGCTACGTGGTGTTTTCGTTTTGATACTTTTTCGAAACGATGCGTAGGATATATCTCAAGTTTCAGCAAACAGTAGTTTGGTTTCAGTTTCTGAATTTGGCTTTTAGAAAAAAAACAAAAAAACTCCCCAATTACGTGTATTTTGCCGTTTCGCGTTCAAGAGACAAACTGTTGTTTTCTGTATTGCGTGTGTTATTTCAGGGATATGCGCCACCAGTATAGTGTAGTTTTGGAATTTGAAACCTATAAACGAAGAAACACTACTGTTATTTTTTTAAGGTGCTACCGGCTGTTGGTCAGCAAAGCATTTTTGTTTTTAGTCTTTATTTATTTGGCTCTGAGAGCCACAGCACCGCCGAAAGGCAGCAGCCCGTATCATGGACGCCCGCGGTGCCGCGTCTAGTGAACATGATAATGTGATGAGTATATACATGCATGATGACGACGACATAGATTCTTGGTACTGGGGAGGATGGCAATCCAATTTGAAGGAGTCCAGAGTTCGTGGAGGCAGGCTGGGCGGGTCAGCAGCGAGCCATGGTGATCTGGTACGCAGCTCGATCGGTGCATGAAGGAGCCCCAGGAACATGATGGCGCTGTTGCTCACTGGGGTCCACTGGGGTGGAACCATCTGGCTTTAAGGAGGTAGCCCAGTCAAAGTAGAAGATGCCGCCTCCGAGAAACCAAGGCCCAGGGCTCCGATTGAGTCACCTCCGTCGCCAGGCGTGTCATCCTCTCAATGTCGTCGTCGTCGTTTTCATTATTTATACGTGTATATGTGTAAATTAAAATTAAATAAGATAGATAAAAAAGGCACACAATTGAACGGCCAGCGGCGCGCCCACGGGCACTGCCTTTGAAGGAAAAAGCCAGCCTCCAAATGAAGAACCACTATCATCATTATCATCATTTATCGCCCGATAACCGAGACCTTCCGGACGATAGATGGCTCGCGGCCAACCCCCCAATTCAATGGGGCTTGCCGAGAGCAATCTATGGGGCTTTCCGCACCCACGATAAACATCATGGCTGCGGGACGACCAGCCATTTGACCCAGAAAAGTGGAGTGGACTGTATTCCGAGGAGTGGAATGTGTTCTTCCTAGTAAAATATTTGGCGGGACACCGGGACGCCCCGCACCCTCTCCTCATGCATCCCAGGCTCAAACACGTGACGTTCGTCTTTGGAGCCGACATGACTCAGAGGCGCAGAGTAGCTCTGAGCGCACCCCAGTACATAATAAACATAAACCCTTGTGTGTTATTTCTGTTGCACTTGCAACTCAGTACTTCGTAATATTAAACTTTTACACACTCTCGACTTTTGTTTTCTTTTGTGCATTTGTCTTGTTCAATGAATTGTTTATTATTCTGATCATCGATTCATTCACACAACAAATCAGCTCTCTTATCTACTTATCAAACGTGAATTAGCTGAGAATGGGAAAAGACTAGTTTCTTCGCGTAAAATTCAGTATAGATATAAAATATGTGCGTATATCCATTGACATTAAAATTGAAGCAATTCCTCAACTTTGTGCCCACAAATGCAAGAGATAACATGTGAATAATATGTGAACTAGTTTCGCTTGTTTATATAACAGCTGCCTCGTGGAACGGGTGAAGAGCTAACGATGAAGTTCACAAAAACGAGCTGGCACCATTCCAGTGTTTTTAAATTCGCAGCCCAGCAGGACAGGTTTGCAGTTGCGGAAAGCTGGCGAATCGCGCGGATATACGCACGCTCGAACACTGGAAATCATACCGGCCAGAAGCTCGGCTGGCGACCGAGCGAAGAAAGCACCCAGCGCGAGCTTGTGGTTGGACTGCTGCAACACGCGCATGCTCTCGCAATGCTCGATGTTATTGCAGCCACGTGTTCGCGCGCTACATTCGCTGCGTCTTGAATTGTAGGTGAAACGAGTCTAAAGTATATTCTTTCACGCGGTCGCGTCTTCTGCGAGACAGGTTCGAGCTGAATAACTAAATTGAGGCAACAAAGAACGCCAAAGTTTTAAAAGTTGTGTCAAAAATATCGGCTCGTGAATGTTGCGGGACCAGAGTTTACGTAAAAAAATAATATATCGCTGAATGCACCTGCAGTATGAGCAAACATCCACGCAATTGAAATATAAATATAATTACTCGCTTTACGCCAACAATTTTAAATTAATGGACCGGCGCTCCCGGCCTTTCGTAAACATATATCACTGTAAGGAAAAAAAATGGAGGAAAAAGGTAGCAAGGGCGCATTTTCCTCCCTTTTATTGACGCACCCCCAAGCGGACACAAGAAGAATGAAGGAACGAGACGTTTTTCTCCTTCTCCAAGCAGACGGCAGAAAGGTTTCGCCCTCCCGACTCATCTTTCGGTTTCGTTTTTCGAGCACATCGCTTGACGTTGTTTAATAAATGTTGTTGAGTTGACTGAGCTTCAGCGGCAGCGAAGGCCGCCTGTAATTCCGTCCCCCAGTCCAAACGAGCACAACATTTCAGTTGCATTGACGTTTTACCACTAATTTTATCAAACGAGCAAACCGAAGCCGCTAGAAACAGCGAAGTTCCGGAGCAGTGCCGACAGCGCTACGTACACTGGGCCAAGATGGCCGTCTCCGGATTGCGGGACCCACGCGGAACCACGCGGAATGTGTCGACGTTTCCGACGTTATGAAAATCGCGGAAACTGCGTCCAAGACAGGCAGGTTTTGCTGCCGGGTGCCTGGGCGCCTTCTGTGCTGAGTTCGGTTCTGTTTTCAAATGCTGAGTGCCAACCGGCAGTCAACGTGGTTCTGCATTTCTGCGTGTCAGCAACATAACAGCAACATCGTGATGACAGTATAGTGCGTTGTGAACAGATGACTGGATTATCGCCGATGTGACCGTGTGTTCGCGTATCGGTGGTGTAAAAACAAGATGAGATGACGTAAACTGTCGGGCATTGATGCCGTTGGTCGGGCCGTGATCGGAGGGGGCGGGGTGTCGCAGGTTGACATGCCGCTTTACATTAAAGAGTTTAAGACCCTTGAGGGATTAGGAGCAATCGATTGACTTGCGGATAGTCATGTTGGAACGCTGGTAAGCTCCTATGGTCCGTACAGTTTCCAATGTGACTGTCGGTTGTCTCCTTCCCGAGAGGGATTGCGCTCCTGGTAAAGGACTGAACAGTACGAAAATATGACAGAAAGTACGTATATTTACAGTTTGGAATTTTAGCATTAAAGGGATACTACAACAAAATGTCGGCGCTCATTTTTGGTCTATATGTGTTCAAAAGAGCAGTATCACATGGAACATACCAATATCTTGTTAAAATAGTCTCGAAAATGAATTTTTAAAACGAATTAAACGATTTACAAAGAGCACCTGGTGGATGTCGCTAACGCGTCGTTTGTAATGCTCGTCTAGGAACCTTGAAAGCTAGTGACGGAGGTTGTCTCACCTCCGGCCACGACGAGAGAAGTGGGGAAGGAGGAACTGCCCTCTTTCCGAGAATCCTTTTTGTGTGTCGCAGAAGTCGCTATTGTCCCCCTACAAGATTATAGAAGATTAACCCGTCACTCAAAATTCGTACAAAAGCAGCCGCTTCGGTGGCTGGAACGACTAGGCCATCCTCTCGACGTCAGCCTCGCCGTACCTTTGCTTGTCTCGAGACGACCTACGTCACGATTGCGTTGGGCGAATCGCAAGAAATAAATGATAAAGTTCGTATTTCCTACGTATTTTTTTTAGAAGTGCAGATGCCACCCAGGGCTTCCGTCCTTTTTCGAGAAGGTTTTATGGTTTTATTAGGAAAACAGTCAAAATATATATGTTTAAAGTTTTCAATGAACTTGTTATAAGCACTATTCGCGTCACCAGTATGAAATACATCTTCCCAATTTGTGTTAATTAGCTTATTTCGAAACATACCTAGTGTAGCTGGTGTAATGTTTTGGAATGTTATTGCAATTTTGTTTTGCTTACGTTGTTCACGTGTTGTGTTGACTAGCATAAATATGGGCAAATGGTCACTTATATCTGAAGCTATTACGCTAGCCTTGACCTTCTCCTTTTCATAGTTTGTAATGAACAAATCAATTAATGTTGATCTAAAAGACGTAATGCGTGTCGGGTGAGTTATAATATTCGAACAGCTATTTGCCGTTAACAACAACGACAACAATTCTGCAGTGTTTGGGGTTTCTGCTAAGAGATTAATATTTAAATCTCCGCCTAAAAAAGATAATATTTGCATTCGGTTGCATAACATAGTAACATGTCTAGAAAAGCAAAAAACCTTCGCCACATTGCCACTTGGTTGGCGATATACAACAGAAAAAGTGTAAAGATTATGTTTTACGCACAGTACTTCGTAATCATCTATAGCCAAGGTATGGTCTTCAATAATTTCACAGTCATGATTTGCAACTAGCATGGCGACACGACCCCCACGTCCGGATACCCGGTTATCATAAAAGTGTTGATAGTGGGGAAGAATAAAAAATCTGCTTCGTCTTGGTAGCAGGTTTCAGTGAGCATTATCACATCGAACGTCCATTGAAACGGTTGAAAAAAACATGAGATAGTCAGATATAAATCTAGCCGATCTAACATTCAAGTGGAACAGTTTCAAAAGGTGGCACTGGTTTTTATTTACGTCCTTACGGATATCTTCTGGTAAAAACAAGTCAGTTACTGCCATTTCAAATGATTAAAATGGAGTCAAACCATATCCGCGCATTTTTACTTTTTACAAATCTTCAGGAGATTGTCATCGTGTTCTATCGATACGAAGTCGGTAGTTTCTGATTTGCAGGCTAGGATCTTCTCGTTTCTTACCCATGCAAATTTACAGCCGCCATCGCGTTTTTCTGGCAATAGTCTTAACAAGTTAATTTTTTCAAAGTTGGGCACAAATGTTCGTTTATAAAAACAGGGAGTCGGCGGAAAGTCCAAGTCTTCATTCGTGATTCGTTTTGATCAGGCCTTTGCAAGGACCCTGTCGCGCTTTTCCCAGCGCATGAATTGCACGATAATGTTTTGCTTTCCGCGTTCTCGTGTGCGGACTCGATGACAGATTTCGACGTCCGCTGTATCAATCGGTTCGCCGATTGCTTCTCCAAGCTGACCCAGCGTTTCGTTCAGATTTTCGTTTGCGATTACTGGTATTCCTTTAATTTCAAGGTTGTACGCGCGTGAGTGTTGTTCGCATTGTACAATGCTCATTTGGCTTGCTTTCATTTCTTTTTCAAGTGCTAGACACCGAGCTTTCAGCACTTCGTTTTCCTTTTTCTAGTTCGTTCTCAACGGTAGCTCCACTTTCAAGCTTCTTCTTGATATGCTCAAATTCAGCATTTATGAAATCCATACTGGACTTCATTTCCCGTATATCAGTACAGAGTTCACGAATTTCATTCCGGAAGTCTCTCCCTAGTGTCTCTCTCATCAATTTCCATTCATTTTTCATTTCATCTCTGAGCTCCGCAAAAAGTTTCGTAAGGTCTTTCGTCATTGTTGCAATACACACCTTGTTACAAAGAACACACAAGTGGCAGCAGCCACGGCAGTTTCGCAAACACACGAAGAGAAATCTCCGAAGTAAAATACGAACCTGCAAAGGAGCGTTGTCTTACGGAGACGTGCCAGGTGCCGTCGCGGCTGCCAAATGATGCGTGTTGAAAGAACTTTTCTTCTTATAGTGCCGACGACAACGTGAAATACTGTAGAGCCAGCCAATCCAGGCGACGCAAACTTCAAGCCGGGATGCCGTGTAGCCGCGGAAGAGAAGCAGCACTGCCGTCCACCGGTGACTTGCAGAACTTGCTGCCACCCACGCAGTCGATGATCGCAGGGTAGCGGAATTATCTCGGTAGATGCGGTCCAAGCAATCTGCAAAGGAGCGTTGTCTTAGGAGACGTGCCAGGTGCCGTCGCGGCTGCCAAATGATGCGTGTTAAAAGAACTCTTCTTATCGTGCCGACGACAACGGGCGATACTGCAGAGCTCAATATACTACGGTTCGTGGAGAAACTGCCTTCCAAGTGGCGCGCTGGGATGAGCGCTAGAATTAACACCTGCCGCAACTTGCGGCTCTGCGTGCATTCAAGTTGACCGAAAAGCGATTTCTCTGCCCGTGAAGAATCATTTCCAGATGAGTGAATATCCGCTCTACAGATATTATTTCAAGACGGCAACTGCAGCCGTGCGCGAAACGCACAAATAGGAAAACAAACACTACAATAGAAATACTGCATACGACGTGCCGTGTGGGGAAGCAAACACATAGCTTGGAACCGCATTGGAACGGCGATTTATTGGCTTTCAAATAATGTACGGCATGATCGAGCGTTTACTTTTTACTAAGTGATTCATCCCTGAACCCTTCGAAATACTCTTAGAGGTATGACATTGCTGAAAAAACATCAACATGCTGGGAATATTTTTTATTGCTTAGGCAGTCACCGAGATATCCCGTACGTTCAAAACGACCAGTATAAAAGACGGAAAGGCAGAGCTCGGGAGTAGTGATCGGGTTAGAGTGCTGTTGTATTGATTTTTGTATGTGCCATGTATGTGTATGTGTTCAACGTATGTTCAGAAGATGCCTGTAGTATGCACATGTGCGTCTAATAAAGGTTTCCAAAGATCCCGAAGCGCAATGTGGCGTGAGGACATAAAAATATTTTTTGTAGAACATGAATTGGGCGGTACCTAGCGCCACCTAGCCTAGCTACTTAGCAATTACTCCGCTTGACCCTGCCATCTGGTGGCAAGCGATTTGACCTTCTTTCAGCTACGCAATAAACAGCGGCTTTGAGTTTGTTCTTTTGACAGCGGCTTTTGGTTTCGCGGAATGGTTTCCATTCCTCGCGTGATGTGGGGTTGACGAAGGAATTTGCCTCGGAGAATAGCAAAGGTAAGACGTAAAATGCACGAAGTAACTGGGTATCGGTTGTCTCCGTTTAACATCGCAGTGCTGACGACGAGAATTAAGACTGAGTAACTGCTTTTGAAATGCAAGTTTTGTACTTGCGGGGGAAATCTGGCTTCGGAAATAAGCACAGTTCGCGGAAAGCTCGTGTTACGCTTTTATTTTCTGTTCCTCTCTCGTCCCGTACAAGAGACGTAGCGTCCTCGTTAAGCCTTATTGAGCTAGGTTTGCTCGATTCGGAGCCGCCATATTGAGATGCAGGCGACGGAAGAACTTGCTGTCCTGCTTCAGGCACGAATGTTTCTCCCCTTTCTAAAGGAACATAGGTTTAAGACCCTTCCCCCTTAGCGAAAACTATCGATACCCTTTTTCAGAGACTGTAGGTTGCAAAGACTGTAGGTTGCAACGTGCCCATGCCGCCGCTCTGTACGTACATTCAGTATCAAACGGGCTCCGGAGAGCCGTTTGATTAATCCGATGCTGATTGCCGTTCACCGATCACCCGTTTGTGCAACATGGTTACCCGTTTGAGCTAACGTGCGACAGATTTGCCCAAAGGAGTGACACATTTGCCCAGACGAGTGACCCGTTTGCCCAAAGGAGTGACATGTTTGTCCCAATGGGTGACCGTTATGGCTGATACAGGTGACCCATATGAGCCATACGGGCGACCGCTTGACAAACTGGTGATCGGTGTGGCTAAACTGTTACCGGTATGAACCCGTTTACTTTCATACAGGCGTCAAATATATCTTTTTCCAATAGGGAGACCATTTTTGCATGGCATTGCAGAGTTTCTAGGTGATTTACCACGAGGACATAGTTACATGGAAGGTGCGCTTTTTTCCAAGCTCCAGTCTGCCAGTTCCACTTGCAGTGGTCGACAAATGCAGGACGACAGTAACCAAAAGCAGACGCCACAAGTCGTCCAGCGCGTTTTTGCGTTCTTGGCTCTCAGCTGCTTCATTTGCCCGTAGAAGCCACAAGAAGAAGGTCACGTGCCAGTCGTGACGTTGCTCCGATAAATCAAAGAATCAGCGTTTGAAGAGAAAGTTGGTGGAGAGTGGGAACGAAAGATGTGGCCAGATGTCTGCTTTCTAGCTCACAAAGAAGCTTATATTTTACATAAATCTATCATTAACATACTCTTTCATTCACAAATTCCGTCAGGTCTTGTCACAATAAACGATATTGAAAAACAATATTCCTAATAGTCCGCACGCCTAGATAGTCCGTAGAGCCTGAAGTTTAAACTTTAAACATGTATAGTCCGCGCATTATGGCCCGAAAGATACGGTAGTCCAGTTCAGCGGCTGGCCGGTTCACTACAGGGAAGCCGCGTCCAGGGCTGATCCGCATGCTGTTGGTGCTATCCTCTTGGGGTGCCCGCTGTTTTCAGTCGTACGCTGCAAGGGAGCGGACACTTCTAGGACTCCACCGCAGTCATAGACCGTAACTTACGCGCCACACCAAAAGACCGTTTGCCTCTCTTGTGTGGGGACGACTCCGAATGCATATAAATGAAAATCAGTCCGAGATCGAATATTGTAGCCGAATAGCAGTAGTACTTTTTATCTTTTGTCGAAGTTCACCAGCAGCGGAACCTCAAAGCAGAGGAGAGCACTTGGACGCCTGGTTCTAAGGTTGCGAGGCGGAACCTCTCGGATACCCTCGTGCTCTCAACAGGTTGCATGCTCGGCTAACTTATTGAACTGCTGCTGATACAAAGAGGTAGAGGGGTGCTGACGACTGGTGTAAGAACTGTTTGAAAGCAGTACTATCAGACTGAGATCCGCTGTCGAACATCAGTGTCCTTGGCTGTTTATGTATAACACAGACATCGCTCTGGACCTACACTGTGGTTTCGGCCGATGCTTTTGTTCAAATTGTGTCCGAAGTAGACCATCATCACTATTATGTAACCTAAGTTGTACGACATTATCTATGTAAAGCCGTGTCAACGCTGCCTAGTCTCCAGTCAGTTGACGCGAGCCGGCACAGGAGACATCAAAGAGGACTGACAACATGTCTTGCACCTTCTTACATGGTCCTAAATTTCCTGGTCAATAATGGGGCACCTGAAGACGGCGTTCTGCACAATGACCGGTTGCCAAGAATCACCGCATGAGTAGGCCTCTTCCCCACAAAACGGAAAAGGTTAACAACGTGAAAGATATGAATAAGCCTCTCGTGCATTCTTGCATTCTCAGTGCTGTGTTTAACATTTGTCGTGTTAGCTGTGTGCAAGAAGTGCAAGGGCTGTCATTTCCCAAGACTTCAAGCACCACCCGGGACCAGGGAAAGTGACTTAAGATAAGTTTGAGCAAAGGATGCGTCTCAAAATCTACCCCTGTTACTAAGCAGTGTGCGGTAGGCATATTTTTACGACGGATATTAAGGAAAGCCTGTCTGGTCCACAAGCGTGCATCCTGCTGAGGCATCTTTCAAAGCCCAGCTTGGCTCAGGCCTCCCTGGCATTAATGCAGGATCATCGCATGTACCATTACAGGTCCTCTATTGCTGCTGCTTGGCTGGCTCTCATTGCTTACCCTACCACGTCTTTGTCGTGCACCTCAAAGTAGTCACAAGTGAATGACAACAGGCAGAGTGTATTTTTACCTAAAGTGAACCCCGACACAGCTAATACGTTTTACACTGCTTAGGCGAGTTAGTGGTGGCTGTAACCCCAGAGGACCCTGGCCGTTGAAACTCCTCCTTACTTCCTGCTCTTGGTCAGGTCCTTGGCCTCAAAAATAAGAACTTTCAGTTGTCGCTGTTTCGATATTCTGAAAGTTTAAGAGCTCATCTATCTCGTCTGTATTTTTTCTTGAGCCATACCTACCACCCCTACCTTTATCGACTTTTTGGAAACTTAATATGTTACTGCTCACCCAGTTAGAAATATAGATTCCGAAAGTATTGGAATAACGTATGTTTGCGGTATAAGCCAGTGTGCAGCGGATAAGCATCGTCATCATTGCATGGGAAGGTGGTGCACCTGGCGGTTGTCGCGTGAAGCAGGCACAAGGGCGCGAAAACATGGAAAAGTCAGAGATTGGGCAGGCATCATAAGTTTAAAGCACTCTTTCTCTAGAAGAAACTCTTGATGACCCCACTATATTAGGTCATGACCTGCGGCCTCTGGTTTCATAGCTTAATTTTCCGAAACTTAAAAGGCTGTTTTTCAAAGTTTATTTTCGCCAGAATCTTGGAGTTTTCATAGTTTACTTTTGCTAGATTTCCAATTCTCCAAGACTAAGAGTTCAATTTTTTTTGTTACCGATATTCCAAAATAAAAATAAAAATGTATACTATCTTAACACCTGCATACCCTAGAGTCCACTTTCTTTTGCTAGATTTCTCATTGGCGCCCTTGACATCGAAAATACTAACTGTCCTGCTACAAAACGTGCAAACGAATCTTGCTTGAACTGGGAAACGCTGGATATTAGGTAGAGGGTAACTGTCCGCTAGAATGTTTCATTTAGTGCACAATTATTGCCACATAGCCCCCAATCTTCATTTGTCTTCGACACCATGTGCAATGGAGAAGCGCAGCTGCTAAACGAGGGTCGCAAAATCCCAAGGTCTAACATGTGCTCAAACGCTTGGCGAGCATTGCAGAGTTTCTCTAGGCTAGTTGGAGAGAATGACAGTGAGCGGGCGCGGTCCTGCCGTCTCGATGTGGTAGTGGCACATCGTGCTAGGCAGGATGTGTGCAATAAGGTGACTGAAGGAGGCCCGTAAACTTACTTAACAAGGTCCTAAACTCTCCTTCTGGGATCCTGCAGGCAAAGGAGCAGACTGCATTGCCATCCGTTGCAATACCATGGATGGAAAGTCGCGTGATCGAGTCTCTCAGTCGACTGCTTTCAATATCCACAAGGAGCCCGTAGGGTTGAGGAAATCCGCGCCAAGAATTCTTCATCACATTGGCCGCCAGAAAAGTCAACCTGAAAACCCGTCGGCGGCCGAGGTTAAGAGTGATCAACCGTTCTGGGTTAACTGGAATGGCGCTGTTGTTTTTCACGCGCACAAAAAATATTCGTGTAAAGGGACGGTCGGCACGTGTTACTGGGACTGCGCTAATCTGGCCCCCGGCGTCGACAAGATATCGGTTCTTGGTTACCCAGTAACCCACATAAAACTGGGAAGTCTCTTCGAGCCGCTGACTCTTCATCACCTACATACACTGTTAGCAAAAATAACACGCTCAGACGTGCAAACCGTTGTCCCATAGCGGACACGTCGAAACGTGTTCGTTTTACACGCAGTCATGTGTGTTATTTGTCTACACATGAGGTGCCATGAAACCTAACACGATGCACCGTGTCTGCCTTCAGCAAAACACAGTTCAGCGTGTGGCTGCATGAAACATGGCGGCCAGCAACCGAGAGCAGGCGAGAGACGAGCCCAGCGAGCCGCGCTCCTTTCCGCCGAATTGAGAGCACACAGGACGCGTCTGTTCTCGTTCGATGTCTTTTATGCACTGTAAACAGTCTCCAAGCGTGCAAAGATAAACGTGCAAAGGTACGTACGTGCGTCGTCGGCGGCGTCGGTACCTACAAATGAGCCGCTAGACAAACAAAACGAATGCCGAACTTACCTGCATGAATAAATAACTCACTATTTGGAATTACGGTGGTAACTTACGCCACCTAGCTAGATTTCTAGCAGCCTATAAAAATAAAAAGAGTCTGCTAATACGCTGCGAACGATCCCGAGTAGACAACGTACCAACCCACATATATCACGGACAACATGAGTAGCACGTATTACACAACACTGACATATGCACAAACACATCACGCACACCGCGCCCGACACTTCCTACTCAATGTTCTTTCTCCTCGCGGCGTATATAAGCTTGACATGTGCGGGTGAGCCCTTTGGTCGCTGACCGTTACAGATTTATAGAAGAAGACACAAAACACGGCGCAATGGACAGCCGTATGTAACAACTGTTCGCATTTAAAAAGTATGAAGGCAAAATCTATAATGTTAGTCCGTTGCGAAAAATAACGATGTATTAACAATAAATCTTAGAACCGGTCGTGAAGTTGAAATTTTTGTTATTTTCATGCTAGACCAGTGTTATGAGCAGCCCGACTAGCTTGAATCAGATAAAAAGAACACAAATTATTGGGATTTTATCATTATGTTATTAATAATAAATGAAAATGATTCTCAAAGCATTTTTTATATATTCTTGTGACGGACATCCGCTCAACACTTCACTTCCGCAGGTTGCAGTACGGGAGCAGACGTCTTCACTTTTGGGGCGTTTTGATGCAGTTTGTTGTCGTATGTCGTGTCGGTGTTGAGTGGAGCGGTGGGGCTCGGGAGTTTGTAACCGCTGTTATTCGTGATCACTGGTGTGGCGCGGATGCGTCTTTTTTTACACCGCCACCACCCCGGACTTTGAAGGTTCACGGGCCCGTAACACTGCATTATGCTGAATCGCGAGCTCCTTCTCTGTTGACGTCGTTTTCCTGGTACCACTCGTGGATACTGCAAGCGTTTAAACAGTGCGCACCGTCTCGCCTACATCCCCGGTGACGTACTCGACCTGTTGAAACATATTGCTTCCGTCATTTTGTAGTACGCAAGGCAGTTATCTCGTTGCTCTGGTTTCGGTTATAAAAGCAAGGCAAAACGCTCGTAGTTCCCGCCCTCAGTACACGTTGGACATCTTCCACACTTTGACTCCGAATAACTGGATGAACGAGGATTTACATTTACTTCAAAGGTCACTCTCGCCGCTTCCTCACCGTTGAGCAGCAGGAGCAGCTGGCGACAAGCCGCGGATGAAAGTCTTGAGCATCAACAGCCCAAGTGCACTCGGTGCCGAACCGATGTGGGCGATGCGGGTTTCTGTCAACCGGTAGGCTAGCACAAACCGTGACCGTTCCAGCTCTTCGTCATGATACGGTGTTGCAGAAAGCAGTGTAAAATACAACTACACGGACCACCGAAGCAAACGCACTGTTATCGCAAATCTTGGCTTGTGAATTGCGCCTTTGTAGATCATCTTATTTGTTTTGCTGGATAGACGCAAACGACGGGCGTAACAAAATCGCTTGCATATTCCGCATACCTCGCAACAGCATTTACCGTCACCTTGCGAAAAGCGCACCGTCCTGACTTCCCCTGCCTTTTACCTGCTTTAGAGCAGTTTGTACCTGCTAGTAGGTATGCCTACTGAAACTCAAACTTTAGAAACTAGGGGCAGTGCCAGAGAGAAAAAGAGACAAAGTTGGGAAAGCTTGCTCACTCTCTCCGACTTCTCAACTCTCAAGTGATTGTACCATAATAAATGCACCAACGCCTCTTCCCAAAATAAAGTAAAAGCACTATGTTCACTACGTAAAAAATTGTCTCAGTTCATGCATCTATGGGCAGGTAGTAAATCGTGCCCTAATTTATTCACACCGCATGATGTGCGCAACAAACTCAAACGAGATTTACAGGAAAATATCGGTGGTGACTTAAGTTTCCCTGAAATTCTGCATAACCGGTCGTTTGCAGGACCGAATCATCTACTCGAGCGGTGTGCGTCGCTGTGCAAACACGTCGCTGTGCAAACGCAGTCCAACACGAAGCATAAAAACGGCAGATTTAGGACAGCAATCCGGAGTCCATTGTTCAATTGAAACGACGTAATTTTGTTGAAAACACCCGCAGCTTTTTACTCACGCTATCCATTGGGATACTTCCACATTTTGAAACGGAACTAAGGAAGATTTACTTTTAAAAACACTCGCTGCGTCCTCCCGGACCAGCTGGACCGGATCAGCTGACGACGACCCCACAACAACCAATTTGCGCTCCGTGTGTGGGTTTCTACATCCAAGCACGGCACCATACACCTCGAACATTTCAGCTCTTTTTCACATCGCCGTGTTGCACCAAACAGAACGAGATCGCCGAAGTCAACGCAGCGCTGTCGTGAACCTTGGCTTGTGGTTGCGCACTCGTGGACCCTGTGACTCCCTTCGCTTTCCAAGCACACACGACGATAACAAATGATACTTTCCGTCTCCCGGGAACATCACAAGGGCACTTCTCTGGTCACGTATTCGCTACATGTGCTCGCAAATCGAGGAGCTTCCCCATTCCCGTCAAACCAAATCAATAACGGCGCCATGTTAAACGTGCGTTGCTGCGAGAGTTTTTCCCGACCAGACAAAAACAACGAAAGCAAACCGGCTCTCGCTTCCAGCGTACATCGGCGTTGCACCGTGGCCAGATTTTTTCTATCAGCTCTAACTTAAAGATGACCTAGAGATGCACCAACACTGGCCACCACGGAGTGCCGTAAATTTTGAGGAGGTTGCATGGGAAGCGGCGGCACCTTCGCTTGCAGTTGAAGGGTTGAAGCCAAAACGAAACCAACTGCAATGTCACGTGTTCAGATCGAGGGCACGCTTTGTATATCCATTTTAACTGTTTAGAACGAGTAATTACACCCATAACTTCATTTGTGGTGTGTAAGAAACTATTATCAAGACCCCTAAAATAAATACAAACCTCGGCGACAAAAGGGAAGCCGCATTGCCATCGACCAAAAAAAATGGCAGCCAGCACGGTAAGCGCCGAAAGCGCGGGTTTGCCCCGTCCCGCGACATGCCGTAATTGCGTTTGGTGCCTATCTGTCCCGAGACATGTTTCTTTCCGCGGCATTTGCCTTCACGGACTTTTCTAGGTGTGTCCCCAAGCATTCCGATGCTTCGATAGCCGGCAATACTGCGGTCGTCGCCGGGGCTGATGCGTGTTTTCAAGGTCGGCTACACGGCTATGCGTGTATAACCGAACCAAAACACGTTTTTTACAACCTCGCATGATTTTTGAACGAATTACCCATTACTCAACGTGTACATTTATGGTAATTTGTGTAAATAGCGTGTTTTTCACCCCAAATATTCACTAAATACACGGGACTTACTAACAGTGTGGTTTACGCATGCAGTCTAGAAAGTTTGCACTGCAGTACCACTGCTAGCCTGGGGTCTTTAAGGTGCATTACGCAGTAGGGATTACGACTGCACGCACGCTGTCATGAATATGCAGCATGTGCATGATAAGGTCGGACTCACCATGTGTATTCGTTTTCTTGCAGCTCCATTCGGCAGATTCGAAATTATAAACAATTATTGATGTATCTTTGAAATTTTTTTTTCACCTCTTATCAAAAGTTTTACTAAAGTCACAGTGCACCCGACGCTTCGACCTGATGGGACAAATCAAGCAGTGCTGAAAACAAAACGTAATAATGTCGTTCGTCGAATGTTTTGTGCATGTTATTACCAATTTGTTCAGTCAATCGCAGAGTGGATCGCGACCTTGCGCTTTCAGTGTTCAGATGTGTATTTTGCAGTTACTTCCAAGCTCCTGCTTTGCATTAGCCGTAGAGTTAAACGTAGAGTTAGCCATAGAGTTAAGTGAGGGGTAGCAGAACTTAAGTTAACATTTGAACTTCCTTAGTTCTTTCCTTAATTGTATACTGAGAAAAAAACTTAAATGCTTGAAGCTATATATTGTCACGAATGGACAGGCGAGGAAACAAAAGAATAACTGGAAAACTGAAACGTTTAATGGGGGCGAACTTGTGCCCAAAAATAAGAAGGAAACAAAAGATAACAGCAGAGCGTCGCGGGCGTCGAAATCGGCGAAAGAGCAGAATCGAACGCTGGGGCGAAACTGACTCCGGCTTGCCACGCGGAGCCCCTTTTGTACCCGCGTGGGCTTCTGGAACATGCGGCGTAGAAGGTTCGGTGTGTGGAACATTCTAACCTCGAATCAGCAAGACGGTTCTCGAATTCACCAGAACATCACATTACAGCATTATCAAAAATGTGTAGACGCGGCCAGGAATCGAACCCTGGCCTTCTGCGTAGAAGGCAAGCGCGATAACCGTTAGGCCACGGGCGCGCTGCCTACTTGGTCAGCTGCGCCCGCGGCATTATTCCCCCTTTAAAAAGTGCATCGTCCCGATGCAGCACAAAGTAAAAACAAAACAAAAGAAATCCACAGCAAAAGGACAGCATAATCGCGAGCCGCAGTTCACAGTTCACAGTTCACTCGTCGACGAGGGTGGAAAGTTCTATCGTTCGTAATACGGCTTCAGCCGGACGACGTGCACCACCTCGGGTCGCGGCTGACGTCTTGCAGATGGGCGCGTTCCGTCGGGAAGGACTTCGTAGTTCAGATCGCCGAGGCGTCGGATGATCTTGTAGGGTCCAAAATAGCGTTTCAGAAGCTTTTCGCTGAGACCGCGGCGCCGTATCGGTGTCCACACCCACACCCTGTCTCCGGGCTGGAAGTGGACGGCGCGGCGCCGAAGATTGTACCGGCGAGCGTCGACACGCTGTTGATCGTGGATTCGAAGGCGGGCTAGTTGGCGTGCCTCTTCTGCTCTCTGACTGACCGCGTGGGCATCGTCGCATCCGTCCTCCACTGGCTCATGGGGCAGCATCGCGTCCAGCATGGTTGTCACTTTCCTGCCATGCACCAGCTCGAATGGTGTAAACCCGGTTGTTTCTTGAGCTGCGGTGTTGTAGGCGAACGTGACGTATGGTAATACCTCGTCCCACGTCTTGTGCTCTACGTCGACGTACATGGAGATCATGTCGGCGATCGTCTTGTTGAGCCGCTCCGTTAGCCCGTTGGTCTGCGGATGGTACGCGGTGGTCCGACGATGGCTGGTGTGGCTGAGCCGAAGGATCTCTTGCGTGAGCTGAGCCAAGAACGATGACCCTCGGTCGGTTATCAAGACTTCGGGGGCGCCATGTCGAAGGAGAATAGATTCGACGAAAAACTTGGCGACTTCCACCGCTGTTCCCGACGGCAGGGCTTTCGTCTCGGCGTATCGCGTAAGATAATCGGTCGCGACGATAATCCAGCGGTTTCCTTGCGTCGATGTTGGGAATGGCCCAAGTAAATCCATTCCGACCTGCTGGAAAGGCGTAGTCGGGGCAGATATCGGCTGCAGGAGTCCTGCTGGCTTCGTCGGAGGCTTCTTACGTCGTTGGCACTCATGGCACGACCGTGTATACAAATGGACGGTTTTCGGGAGTCTCGGCCAGTAGTACTTGTCACGAATCCGGGCGAGTGTCCTGCTGTAGCCAAGGTGTCCAGCCGTCGGGTCGTCGTGGCAAGCTTGAAAAATATCTTCTCGCAAGCTGGCAGGAACAACCAACAGCCAGGCAGGGTTGCTGGTTCCGAAGTTCTTCTTGAAAAGCACGCCTCGCCGCAGAACGAAGCTTGACAAGTCTCGGGCCAAGAATCGCGGAACGGAACTTCCCTGACCTTCGAGGTGGTCGATCACGGCGCGAAGTTCGGGGTCGTCTCGTTGAAGTGCTCCCATGTCGGTATCTGTAATTGCTCCGAGAAAACGGGCGTCATCGTCGTCGTCGGTGCTGTCGGGAGGATATTCGACTGGGGCCCTTGACAAACAATCGGCGTCATTATGCTTGCGGCCAGACTTGTGCACAATTGTCACGTCGAATTCTTGCAGTCGAAGGCTCCAGCGAGCAAGGCGTCCTGACGGGTCCTTGAGATTGGCGAGCCAACAGAGAGCGTGGTGGTCCGTGACAACGCGGAACGGGATCCCGTACAGGTATGGGCGGAACTTGGTTATCGCCCAGACGACAGCAAGACATTCTTTGTCGGTCGTTGAATAATTTTTTCTGCCTTAGACAGCGCCCGGCTTGCGTAAGCGATTACTCGCTCTGCCCCTTCCTGTCGCTGAACGAGTACTGCACCGAGACCGGTATTGCTGGCGTCCGTGTGGATTTCTGTCTCCGCCGACTGATCGAAATGCCCGAGGATAGGGGGCGACTGGAGCCTTCGCTTGAGTTCGTCGAACGCTTGTTCTTGCTCCTCTCCCCACTGGAACTGCACGTCGTCCTTCGTCAGATGCGTCAGCGGTGCAGAAATCCGTGCAAAGTCACGAACAAAACGTCTGTAGTAGGCGCACAGCCCAAGGAATCTTCGGACGGCCTTTTTGTCTGATGGTTTGGGGAATTCGGCGACAGCGGACGTCTTTGCAGGATCAGGGCTTACCCCTGAGCACTCACGACGTGGCCCAAGAATTTCAGCTCACCATAGGCGAACCGACACTTGGAAGGCTTGAGGGTCAACCCAGCAGCCTTGAAGGCCCGTAGCACGGCTCGCAGTCGTCTCAGGTGCTCGTCGAATTCGCTCGCGAATACCACAACGTCGTCAAGGTAGACGAGACAGCTCTGCCATTTCAAGCCGGAAAGGACGGTGTCCATAACGCGCTGGAAGGTGGCCGGCGCTGTGCACAGCCCGAACGGCATTACTTTAAATTCGTACAGTCCGTCCGGCGTGACGAAGGCCGTCTTCTCACGATCTCGTTCGTCGACCTCAATCTGCCAGTACCCGCTCTTCAGGTCCATCGACGAAAAGTATCGGGCGTGGCGCAGCCGGTCCAGGGTGTCGTCGATGCGGGGCAGCGGATAGACGTCCTTTTTTGTTACTGCGTTCAGCCGGCGATAGTCCACGCAGAACCTCAGTGTTCCGTCTTTCTTCTTCACCAAGACTACTGGGGAAGCCCACGGACTGTTGGAGGGCTGGACGATGTCGTCATCAAGCATTTCCTGAACTTGCTTCTGGATGGCTTCCCTTTCTTTCACAGAGACTCGGTACGGTGGCCGATGCACAGGAAGTGCGTTGTCATCAGTAACTATTCGATGCTTCGCGACCGTCGTCTGGCGCACCTTTGATGACGTGGCAAAGCACTCATTGAACTCGGCGAGGAGGTCAGTCAGCTGTCGTCGGTGGGGAGGGGAGGGTTGGGTCGATGTCGATATCTGACGGCGTGGTTCTCTTATGCTGCGTCGGAGAGGCGTCTTCTGAGATCACGGCGATAGCGGCTGAGTCCTGAATTTCCTCGACGTAGCCCACAGCTGCACCCTTTGTAAGGTGCTGTGGCTCTTGCCGGAAGTTGGTGACAAGAGCGAGTGTACGCCCATCCTGGAGCTCGGTTACGCCTCTTGCAATGCCAATCCCTCGTCCTAGGAGAAGTTGGACGCTTCCTTCCAGCAGGGCTACACCGCAGGTGGCTTCTTCGGTCCCGACGGGCACAAAGACACTCGACAGCGGCGGCAGGTTGACGTGGCTGGTGAGGACTCGCACTGCAGCTAACGTCGCTTTGGGATCTTCTGCCGATGGGACAGGTTTCCGAAGCGTCAGCTTGTTCTCCGCAAGGTCGATGATGGCGCCGTATTCACACAAGAAGTCCATTCCGAGAATGACGTCCCTCGAACAGTCTTGCAGAACGACGAACTTCACAGGGCAGGTTTCACCGTGGATCTCAACGCGAGCAGTGCACCTGCCGACAGGTGTAATCAGATGTCCGCCGGCGGTTCGTATCTGCGGTCCGTCCCACGACGTCGTAACTTTCCGAAGGCGACGAGAGAGTCTCCCACTCAAAACGGAGTAGTCTGCTCCGGTGTCGACGAGTGCCGTCGCGTCGTGGCCGTCGATGATAACGTTGAGGTTATTCGACACCGTTGCAGAAACGTCGTTTCGCGGCGTTGCGGCGTTAGAGTGGGAGTGCTCCGACGATCTTGGAGGATCTTGGCACCGTTCGTCTTCGGCAACACCACCTCCCGGCATTGCCGCGCCTAGTTTTCCCGACGGGAAGCGATGGGTGACAGGCTGTCCCGGCGAGACCGGCGGAAGGGCGATGGCGAGCGTCGGGGAGACGGTGAACGGAATCCTCGGCGGGGAGACGACTCAGGAGATGAAGAGCGGCGGAGGTAGTCCTCGATGTCCCGAGGTCGCTCTCCGAGCCGCGGTCGAGGGTCGTTAGGCGCAAACCCTCGTAGGCCCAGCTGGCGGTAGGGGCATCGTCGGTAGATGTGGTCGGCTTCCCCGCAGTGATAGCACAACGGGCGTCGATCGGCCGTCCTCCACACGTCGGTCTTTCGCGGCGCAGCTTGTTCTGGGCGGACGTGCGCCCGATCTTCTTGGCGTCGGGAATACTGCGGTACTGGAGGCTCACGTCGGGGTGGCGCCGTATACTTGTGAGCTGGGGGCGGTGGTCGTCGGGTAGCTGCGGCGTAACTCAGCTTGGGCGGTTCGGGAGTGGCGCCGACGAGAACTTCTGGCTGCAGCGCCTGATGAACTTCTTCCCGGACAACCTCGGCGAGCGACAGTGAGGACGGGCGATCCGCAGCGGGAAGTACCTTGCGGAGTTCTTCCCGGACGACTTCACGGACGATCTCCCGAAGGCTGTCGGCACCGCTGGTATTCAGGTCCAGAAGGAAGCAGCGACAGTTGGAGCAGCAGGCGCGCCGGCGATTCGGTGGTAGTGGCTTGCTCGGGCCGTCAGTGCGCGCTCGATGTTGGTGGCTTCGCTCACAAAAGCATCGACGGTCGTCGGGGGGTTGCGGACCAGGCCTCCGAAAATTTCTGCCTTGACGCCACGCATGAGGACTCGAAGTTTCTTTTCCTCGGCGGCCTCCGGATCGGCTCGGGCACTTAGCCGCAGGACGTCCTCAACAAAGCTGGTCACGCTTTCATTGGGGCCCTGCACCCTTGTTTGAAGTAGGTCCTCCGCTCGCTGCCGACGGTGGTAGTTGATGAACGTCCGCTTCAGTTCGGCGGCGCATGGACTCCCACGAAGTAAAGGAGGCTTCGTGGTTTTCAAACCAGTGCCTCGCGGTGCCTTCCAGCGCGAAGTAGAGGTTCTGGAGGCGGTGCTCATCCGTCCATCCGTTGTGGCGGGCTACACGTTCATAATGATGCAGCCAGTCTTCTACGTCTTCGTGAGCTTCACCGTGGAAGGGCGTCGGAGTTCGTGGTGTGACGGGCAGGTAGATGATGGTAGAAGCGGCCGGGGTCTGCGACTGCTGGTCGTCCATTGTCGGCGTCGTTGGCTGCCTGGTCCTGGGTGGCAGAAGTCCGAATTCCGGGTGTAGGCCTTGGGTGCGACGACTGAACCGGGCCTCGATCTGTGTCTTCGTCGGGTCCTCCGTGAGCTTGGCGTTCGGACTTGCACTGCGGGAACTTGGAGGGGTGCGCTGCACGGACATGCGGTACCCCGCACCTCCACCAAAAATGTCACGAATGGACAGGCGAGGAAACAAAAGAATAACTGGAAAACTGAAACGTTTAATGGGGGCGAACTTGTGCCCAAAAATAAGAAGGAAACAAAAGATAACAGCAGAGCGTCGCGGGCGTCGAAATCGGCGAAAGAGCAGAATCGAACGCTGGGGCGAAACTGACTCCGGCTTGCCACGCGGAGCCCCTTTTGTACCCGCGTGGGCTTCTGGAACATGCGGCGTAGAAGGTTCGGTGTGTGGAACATTCTAACCTCGAATCAGCAAGACGGTTCTCGAATTCACCAGAACATCACATTACAGCATTATCAAAAATGTGTAGACGCGGCCAGGAATCGAACCCTGGCCTTCTGCGTAGAAGGCAAGCGCGATAACCGTTAGGCCACGGGCGCGCTGCCTACTTGGTCAGCTGCGCCCGCGGCAATATTACACGTATGTTGAGTGAGCTGATATTTCTGTCCGACAGTTCACGTTTGGCATAACACGACGACAGCCAATACAGCGACCGATAAAAGGGTCCCAGCTTGACGACGTTGAGTATATAATTAAATCGAAGGAATGCATTGTGAGCACGTAAAACAATAAAGTGAAGCGTCATGCTCATTGTTCTTGCGCACACAAAATTGTGTCATCAATCGAATCCTTGCTTCGCGATTAGCTGTCATATTTCTATTGATCACCGTGATTGGCTGTCTTTATGTTCTGCCAGAAAGTGAATTCATCGGCGTTTAATATGGAGAATCGCCCACAAAAAGGGGAGGCCACAGCTGTTCTTTTAGCTCGCTCCTCCGGATGATCATGCTCAGACTGGCATGATGGCTCTCGCATTTGCCCGAGAACTCACGTAGTACCGTGAAAAAAGTTGTTGACAAAGGCGGTCAGCGTTAGTTAAATGTTAGTTAAACGTTGGGAGCCTGAGAAGTGGGGCTTGGATGGGAGTCTTTCTCTAGTTATTGTTACCCCAACCAGAAGCATTTGTGTCTAATATCAACGTGAAAAATTGTAAAGAACTATTCACAGAAAAAATATTTTGAACTCTATGACAAAGTTTCTATGCTACCCCTAACATGCCATTCTGAAAGATTTCTCCGCGATATCTCAGGCATAGGATGCTACGACACCATCTTA
>JAZHYW010005220.1:0-17138 GCA_037355805.1 Ixodes ricinus | reverse complement strand
CCCCCCCTCCCCCGTTCTCGGAGGGCAATTTGACATTGGTGGACCCCCGGTGCACACGAAAGGATGGGAGAATATCATCCTTACAAATTTTCCGCCCACCCCAAAACAGAGTTCTGGATCCGCCCCTGATGAATGGGGAGAGTTTTCGGAAACTGTGGTGCACCGCCCACCACCGAGCCCAACAAGGGAATAGGTAACGCTCCATAGCAAGAAAGGCTTGGCTGAAGACGTTACTCTATTAGCGCTGCCCAGTCTCTATAACCAAGTGTGGTTCTAGACAAGGTGTCTGTCGCCACCCAGGGTTAGCCCTTGCCGCCAAAGGAATTGAAAAGGGAAAGAAGAGAAATGAGAAGAGTGAAAAGAAGGAGAAGACAAGGGTAAAGGAGAGGAGGGGATAGTAGAAGTGGCGACTAGACTGAATCATCCTGGCCGGGCCTTACCAGGACTCCCGTCTATGAGAAGTGGGGGCCGAAGTGGTGTATTGCCTCACCTGGGGGGCCCCGAAGGGTCCAAACCTACCCCGGTCTCGGCTCTACCACCAGGATGCCCTTTTCCCCAGACACGGGAAGGCCACGCACAGCCAGACGTGGGCGGGCGAACCCGCATGGCTCGGGGTCGGTGGTGACGCCACTCACCAAACACCTGCTTTCACAGGTGCCCCCTGCGGGGACGTGTACAGCGAACCGAGTAGGTGCCCGAGAGGTAGAGTACGGACCACTGGGTACGAAAAGCAGCAAGTGACTGTGATGCTCTGCATAACAGCGGATGGTCGGAAGCTCCCGCCCTACATCATCCTGAAAAGAAAAATATCCCGAAGAACGAGACGTTCCCACAAGATGTGATTGTCAGGGTTCAAGAAAAAGGCTGGATGACCAGTGAACTGATGCTGGACTGGATTCGGTGTGGCAGCAGCACCCGGGAGCGCCACTCGGCGAGCACGGCGGCACCAAGTCGATGCTGGTGCTTGACGCGTTCCGTGGTCACCTGACCCCGGAGGTGAAGACGAAGCTCGGCAGCGTGAACTGCAACTTGGTGGTCGTTCCTGGAGGAATGACCTCTGTACTGCAGCCCCTCGACGTCTCCGTAAACGAGCCGTTTAAGGAACACTTGCGACAAGAATATGAAGGGTGGATACGGTGCCCTGAACGAAAGAAGACGCCAACGGGAAGGCTCCAGAAAGCGTCGCCATCAACCATCGCCACACGGATTTCGAACGGATGGAAGAGGGTCCGAGCCGAGGTTGGTGAGAACTCATTCAAAAAGGGCTGCATCACAAAGCGTCGTGGTGGTACAGAGGACGATTTGCCGTAGGATACTGAGGGACGACCGATGCAGCACCTCGAGTGGAGGCACCGAGGACTCGTCAGACTCGTCGTCGAGCGCGAGCGACAACGAATGATCGGTTGTGGTGCGCGGTGTTCACAGCACTGCAAACGGACGAATCATCTTCGATGTTGGTTTTGTTTTATTCTTAGCAATTTTCTTTCGACTTCCTTTCTATTAAAATCACATGTTTGGCACAAAGTTTGTAAGTTTGTTGCATTTTTCGAATCTAAGCACCTTTCAGCATCGCGAGTGTGAAAAAAAGGGGTGCTTAGAATCCAGCAAATACGGTATTCACACAATCCTTCTTGAGTGCCAACAAATCTTCCTATCCAGAACTGCACCAACTGAGTATTGCTGCCATGGATGACATTGTCATAGAGTGTGCCGGAATTATGAAAAATCATTAATAACCTAAAACTATCGTCATCATGTGGTGTAAATAACATTAATTTGAAGTTTTAAAGAACGCTATACTTCGTTTCAGCTTGTGTCCGAGCGCAGCCAAAGCTACATGTGGCCGGAGCCAATCACACGCCGGCGATAGGTCACGTAATCTCGCCTACACTTTCGTATCACTCCGCTGCGCCGCTGGTCGTCCGGTGTATCAACGGTATCGTCTAAAGTGCCCTTTCACGTTCTGAAATTTAGTCATAGGGGATGTCAGTACGTAGGCTGGCTGCTGGCGTCTGTGTCCGAGCTTCCCACCTGTTCGGAATTTCGGCATAGTTTAGAGATGCAAGTACAGACTGCAAGGTGCCCGATGACCCGGCCGTTGATGTTGCCTTATATTGTCTAGATATACCAGGGCTCGAGGCGCAGTCTTTTCCATCGGCTTCTCGGTGTTCAATGCGATCGGCAGGTAAAGGGGGCCCTGATTTCACCGCGTATCAGTGAATTGTAGTGATCGGACGCTTTTCTTGTTTACAACGCATTGGCAGTACGACGCGGCCGGAGTCTCCTGCCAAATTTGAAAGTAGACATTCATCACGACCTCTTGTGCCTGACGCCCAAACGTCCATTTGCGAAAGGATGTTTTGAAGCGACTCGGTGAGCAAAGCAGCGAAGCACATGATTCGGCCACTACGGTAACGAAATCACACAGGAAACACCAAGCGCTGCGCCCGTGTTGCCAGCGGATGTACATGTTTTCACCAAACCACATGCATTTACGTATATTAATAAAAACATAAACTTCAAATATTTAATTCCTTTAGTTGCAAATCATTCTCAGCAGTACACATCTGGAATATTGTGTAATGTTTACGCACAAAACAGTTATTTAAAAAAACATTACTTTTGCAGACTACTTTGTGGTGCGTAGGAATGCTTTTCTCGAGTTGGGAACCGTCCCTCAGCCTTTGGCTGCACTCGGACGGAAGTTGAAACGAAGTATAGAATCTATCCCTTTAGTATAATCCTAGCAAAACTTTTCCAGCAGTCACTCGAGCTTGGCATTCTTCCAGAGGATTAAAAGGTGGGAGGGTGATTCCTATCTATAAAAGTGGGAATAAATCCTGTCGTAGTAATTTCCGTCCAATTTCCTTATTGCAAAATTCTAGAGCGCAGAATAGAGAATCTATTCCCATCTTGTCAATTTTCAAAGTTCACGTGCCTTCTTTTCACCTGCTCAACACAGCTTCGGAAAGCTGTTTTTGTGCTAGTCTCAACTATTAACACTTACCCATAGTCTCCATGCCTCACTACCGTAAAATCCCGGGCAAGCGCCCACCCAAAATTTAGAGATAATCGCGAGGAAATGGGGGATGGGCGCTTGTCCGGTCATCAATTTTACATATAAATGTACTGCGCATATTTTCTCAGATCTTACAAATTTGGGAATGGGCGCTTAATGTGGAATGGGCGGATGCACGGTATTCTACGGTAGATTGTTAATCTCAAATTAATTGCAAATTCTTAGATTTTGCTAAAGCATTTGATAAGGTTTCACATAGGCTCCTTTTACATAAACTCAGTACCCTAAATGTTGATCCTCATGTATTCTTAGGATTACTTCTTTTCTACCTAACTGCTCACAATTTGTTTCTGTTAATGGCTATGCCTCGCACTCCTCGCACGTGATTTCCAGTGTCCCCCAAGGTTCAGTCCTAGGCCCCTTTTGTTCCTAATCTTTATTAAAGAACCTTCCAGCCCACGTCTCATCCTCCATTGGTCTGTTTGCCCACGACTGTGTAATATACTCTAAAGTAACTAATGATTCTGATGTCCAGTCCCTTCAAACTAATTTTAACAATGTTTCTTCTTGGTGTGATAGATGGCAAATGAAACTTAACATGAACATACATGAACATGTGTAAATACATGAGAGTATCACGTCAAAATAACACTTGTCCTTCTTACCCCATTGAAAGCATTGCATTAGATTCTGTATCTTCATAGAAATACAATGACGTACACATAACTAATAACCTAACATGGAACACTCAGTCTGAATATGTATAATTAGGTATTACTGTTGACTGCATGAAGTTTCAAAAGAAACTTCTATCTTGCACCGCTGTCCTTAATACTGCTCCTTTATAAATCCTCAGTTCACAGTAAGCTTGAATACACAGCCACTATCTGGGATCCTGCTAAACTCTCGCACTACCACTGGAAGCCATTCAAAACCGTTCCGTTTGTTTCATATTACATAACCATCATTGCACGTCAAGGATGACAGCAATGAAAATAACTTTGTTGGCTGCCTGACCTCGCCCTTTGCAGAAAATTATCCCGGCTTTGCTTATTTCATAAGGTCTACCACCATAACTTTTCATTACATCAGCTTCTCTTCACACAACCATCTTATCTCTGATCCCGTGTCAATCATCAAAATAAAGTAGGAATCCCCCTTTTATCACTCATCAAATTCTAATTACACTTTTATACCCACGACATCTCTGAACTGGAACTGCCTTCCCGCACTTATTGCCGACATAATCGAAAGCGCCGAATTTATAGCCCCTACCCCTGGCAGATGCCGAGTGCTCTGCGTTAGAAGGCGTCAAGCGGTTGGCCTCCGTGAGCGATGCGTCACGTGATCCACCCCAGTGGCACGCGCTGCGGAGCAAATCGAGCGTAACACTCCCAGTGCCACTGCTTTCAGAGCATCTGCCCTCACTCTTTAACAGTTTCGGTTTTGATTGCTATCTTGCTGAAAGCATGAAGTTCTGGTCGAAACTTCATGCTTTGGCAAAAAGGTTGATTGTTTACTACTTGATTAACGGTGACCACGACGTTAAGGCGCAATTTATTTTCCCTTACAGTTATATAAACCCAATGAAAAGAACTAGAAGTACTTGCTATGAGCCGTAGGATGGAACTAAGCAAAACCAAACACGTATGCCGTAAAGCGATCATCATCTCCAAAGGCGACTTCCATCTGCGGAGTATTTGGCGTAGTGTCTTCTAATTATTCCAATTACATTACAGAGGCCACACAATGAACAAACGACTTACCTAGCTCTTCACCCAAATAGGCGTGCACGTCTTCGATGTAACGCAATATCTTGGGCCTCTTCGCCGAAAAGGCAAACGACTCGGCAAACACTTCGTCAAGAACGGCGGCCTCGTTGTCACTCGAGCTGGAGCTAAGATAGTATCTTCGTCGCTGCCAGCAGATCGCTGTCCTCCGAAAAAGGCTGCACGGAGAACTACCCCGGACCGCTCGACGCACTCTGCCACTTTCCCACGGATCGGTTGGAGCCACTTAGCGAGCGCCCCATCGGCTCCATATCTACAAGCGGCACACGGAGAGATTGCTCCCATCTCGCGAAAGGAACAAGAACCAGCTCAACGAGCGCACGACGAGCGCTGCTCGGCCAGGGAAGGGGCTATTAGAGATGCAATTTGCGAGTTTTTTTCGTGTTCGGGTTAAGTTTTTGCTATGTTTACCTGCATCTAAATAGTTTTGTGTAGGTATATTTAGATGCTTTGTTTGTTTTATATTCACCTGCCTATTTTTCTGTGTATGTTATTTAGGTGCTATTTGTCCATTCCCCTCTGTAATGCCTTCGGGCCCTGAAGGAGGAAATAAATAAATAAACAAAATATGCGCGAGCAAGCTCGGGCTGCCTTCATTCATTCCCTTTAGTGTAATAGTTGTGAATATTCCGATTCAGAAGAGCCGCCGTCACACAGGAAGGCGCGTAGCCCACGCCATGAAAAGCTACGGGGCAACATTTTATGTTTTATTTGCAGAGTCCTTCAGTGCACTATATATTTTTTTGTGGCACACGCAAAATAACGGTCACAATTTTAATGCACCGGCGTCTGCACCTACAACCACAAAAACTTAGAGTGAAGCGCGAAATGAATGCTTTCTGTCTGCTGCCACTGCTAATCCTACCATGAACACTATGGGGCGGCGAATGCCATAATGCAGGGGAAAAATTTGCACACTGCCCGTTACCGTAAACATTAATAAAAGGCGTTTAAACATGCAAACTGCGGCACACGGTAACACATGCACCAGCGACAACCCAAGTGCAGATTCTCCAAACCAAGGTCAGCTCTCGGCCCAACCCAGCATGGCCGCAGAACCGGATTCATGCCAGGAGGCGCTACAGTATCCTACATGGCGCTGTCCATGAAAAAACGGTCTAGTATACACCGACAGTTTACACAAAGTTTCTCAACACCCGAAAATTTTTCTGGGCTTGCCTGCTCTTCTTTTCTAGGGGTTAAATCTCACGGATCTGTGACCATGGATGTATGCCGCACGCAGCAAAAAGGTATTAAATAGGGATACGCGTTTTTGGTAGACCGGCAGTCACCGGAATGAACACCCAAAAATAATTTATCGAAATAAAAAAAAAACGAAAAATTCCAAACTGCAGTTGTCTTCGATTAAGAAAAAAATGCTCAATTTATCTCGACCCCCGAATAAACTCGGCATTTGCAGAACGCATTTCCGCGGCATTCTTCAAGTTTTGTATCAAACGTTGCCTTATTTCAATTTTTCTTCGAGTTATAGCGTTATTCTATTCCAAACTCCATCCTCTTTTACGGGATGGTGGACACACGTTGAATTACTCGCTTCTTACCACAAACCGTTCAACCGTGAATGCCAAACACGAACGCCGGCGATCGTCGTTCCCGTTCAAACGGTTATTAGAGACCACCGTGGTAGAGACAAAGCGTCCACCTGCTAATTGGCGCAAAGGTCGAACGTCGAGCTCGTAACCGCAGGTTCGATTCTCGTCGGGGATGCGTTTAGCGTTGTGTTCTTTCTTCTCAAATGAAAACTTCCTATCGCAGAAAATGTCCTCCAAAATCTGTGTCACGCATTGGATAACGTTTTCTGTGGCGTTCCGTTGCACTTTCCTCTCTGCTAGAAGCTGAGCTTGACGAGAAGAAATCTTTACCCAAAGCCTTCCTTTGTGCTGACCAAGAACACAGCTTGCACTGCACTGTCCGCAAGGCTGTTTTGTTCCTTTGGGGACTGCACCCATTAGGTCATTCTTCTCTCTTATTAGCGCAGAGACGAGCTGCAAGTGTTTTGGGTCGAGCGCATTGCTCCCCGGAGGCTCGAGAATTTCTTACGCCTGCGTGCGATTTTCTTTAACACGAGCTTCGACAAATGCCAACATTTTTTTTGTCCGATGCCGAAAAGATGCCGAACGCCGAGTTCAAAGAAAATTAACACAGAAAATGCGGAACTTTGTTATCGTATTTTCCAGGCTATGCTCAGCACACTGCGTGTAGTCCACAGGCCAGAATCTGGATAAAAAAAGCTTTTCCTCAAATAGTCCACACCCGGAGCAGAGTCTGTACATAAAGCATTATCCTACCTGGCACACCCCGACAAGTGCCCGCTTCATTAGCTCGCAAAGAGGCTCGTATCAGACAGAAATCGTCACTAATGCAGTCCGTGGTTCACAAAATCAGCCACGTCTAGTCAGATTGAACGATCTTGAAAAAAAATTAAAGACGTTTACAATTCTCTGTAATGCCAAATTGAGTGCAGCTCTTGAGGAAGAGGGAGGGGAGGGTATGCCCATCCTCCCCCTCCGTACCCTCCCCTCCTCATCTCCTGCTCCCCTTCCATTTAGCGAGACAAATTGCTAAATTTCCCGCTAAATTAAGCATACATTTCCTCGGCAAATTTAGCGGGGAAATATTGGCGCTTAAATGTAAACGGGAAATTTACCAACATTTTTCCGCTAAAATTAGGAAGAAATGTAGTGAAATTTCCCGCTAAATTCAGCAGGGAAATTTTCCCGCTAAATTTAGCGGGAAAATTTAGCAAAAATTTTCCCGTTAAATTTTGGCAGGGAATTTGAATTGGTGTTGAGGTTATGTGACGTCAATTTCCCGCTAAATTTAGCAGGAACATTTTTCTTGCTAAATTTAGCAGGAAATTCAGTAAAAATTTCCAGCCAAATTTGGTAGAGAAAATTCGACCCTCGATGACGTCATTGTGGGAAACGTTCCATAATGCAACGTGCAGTTACGCCGACGCCGCTCAACCCGGAAACGGGTGTCCTAGAGCTGAGCTTAAAAACAAATCCTCATATAGTCTGGACCTGTAGGTAGTCTGCACTATGCAATATTTCAAATTATACACGTGTACAGTCCAGAAAATATTGTGATCGACTGAGAGAGAGATTAGAATGCACCCCAAACCTGGGACGAGGACCAGGATGGTTCCACGAGACCACCTCGTACCACCCAACAGCGAGGCGGTACAGCTTGGGGTCTATCGTCATGCCTCAGGAGACGGGATCCCGGAAACACCTTGGCATACTGGATGAAATTCCGCCGCTGTAAAAAAAAAAGGAAAGCACGAGGATCATAGGGCACTTAGGCAGGCAGCCAAGGTGCAAGAAGAGGGACGGGCAAACTATGAAATTTTAATTTGTTGCTCGAAATTCTGCACCTACACTTTGTTTTGCCTTACGAGGGGCCGCAGTGGATGCTACCGGCCATCCCGGCCAATCTAGAACGTATTGCGCGAGTTTTCTCTGCAACCTGGGGTTTCTCTGCAACATCCGAAGGTTATGCAACACTCATGCAGCATTGGACGGGTTCCAGTGACCCCTAGCGTCCATCGAGGTCCGTCATAGGTGAGAGAAAGCATGCCCTTGAGCCCCTCTGAACGGCATAATGACCCACCTGCGGTCATGCAAGTGCAGGTTTCTTTCGAAGCAAACTCAAAGCGAATAATGAGTTTTTCCAGACGGAAGTGCAGTTAAAACGAGGAGTACAAATGGACCTTTTGCTAAATGGTTGGAATACCAATGTTTGTAGGTACACACACTGCACTGCCCATGACTGTGTGAGATTAGAAGTAAATGACTAAAAGACGGCAACAAAGAATGCACAAACAAAGTGCGAGTTGTTTGAGATTTCTGTAATCAAAAATTACCGCCGCAGATGACAGCATGTGCACTATGTGCAACCACATACTCAGGATTTTGCTCTGTGTTCCAACCATTTAGCGAAAGGTCTATTGACATAACTCAATGATTGAATGCCAGTAGCTCAAGTTTCATTTGAAGTATCGAAATCTGTATACCGGGTCACATAAATGAGCTACCCTAAAATGTGAAGCGACTGCTTAGCCAAAAGATTGGGTCAACCGTGCAAAAATGGGGATGGCCACTTGTTAGGCCAGAGTGCGGAAAAGCACAGGGGGCAAACGGCCCTTGTTGGATCCGACGGAACGGTGTGGGAGCGGCACGCGGTTCTAGCGGAGTGGTTCTCAAACTTTTGTGTGTCACGGAGCTCTTGACCCACTCATAGGTCTTGGGCAATGCCATAAGACAGCTTTTTTTTAAAAGAAATTTTGTTATAAAATATGCATGTTTATATAAAATATGCATTTTATGTTTTGCTGTTGCGTGCTGATAATATGCGCAATTTAGATTTGCTTCATCAATTATCATTTTTTGTGCATTCTGTCATGTGTTAATGATCATCAGCGCTATTTGTGATTTTTTTTTATATACCTACGTATATTCTTTTTATATACCGCTGTTATGCTTCAATGCTGCTAAATTTTCTGGAAAAAAACAAAAGCCTGCTTTGCACTGGTGCCCTCGCATCGGGGCAAGCGTCTGAAGCTTCGCACAGCTTCTCAGAGAAGCAGTGCGAGGAGGAACTAGAAGCAGTGCGCAGAGCAGTGTGCGGAGGAACACCTCATTCAGCTTGGTGGGCTCAGAGGTTGGCTGGAGAGGGCACTTGGTATGTCCTTCGCTTATTTTTCCATCGTTTCAAAAGTAGAGGGTGGGAGCTTGTTGCGACATAGGCGCACGTTCGCGGTGTTATTGTAGTGCTAATTTGGTCACACTGATTGCAAATGGTCCCAACTGAAATCAGCTCATTTCTTAAATTTAAGTACACTAATTTCACTTACGTTTTCACGTTGCTAGTTGTACCCTAAGCTTCGTGGCTTACGAGCAAATGAATAATATTGAACATTATAAGATTTGTTGCGTGCAAAATGCTTGCTTATAGATCTCAACCTGGCCAAACGAATAGGAAATGCTTTCAAGTAATACCAACTAAATATAGAATAAAACCAGGAGTCACCTTACACATTATGGTCGGTGAAAGGCTAAAAGCAAAGTGGAAGCTCCTCCCGCCTCTTTTCACTTTAGCAGAAAGAATGCTGGAGAAAAGGCGACCGCCTCTCCAGCGTCTGCTCTGCTAAGGTGGAAAGAGGTGGGAGGAGCTTCCACTTTACTCTTAACCTGTAACCAACTATAATGTGAAATGCTAAAATAAAAAAATCCTCTTAATGGTCTCGTCTTCAGCGCTTTCCCATTTAGTACTCGCGAAGCCTAGCCATACATGACAGCTGGCCAGCCCATTTTCAATTATGTGCATGTGCACAATATTCAAAACGTTTGTCCCAGAGTGTGCTTCATCAGCCGATTTCCATGGAGCTGTAGCCGTCGGCTCTAACGGCCGGTCGTAACAAAAAAAACTGGCATTGAGAAGCTAATCATGGGGTTGAAAACCCGGGACTCTGGTGAGGGAAAAAATATGAAATTACGAAGTCGAAGTGAAAGGCGCAGGAGAAGAGTTTGACTTCAAAGTTTCCTTTTCTTTCCCTCGGGTATTAAACGTCACGATTAACTATCACCCACTCACCTGCACGCTCACCGTCTTTCCATTAGCCGAGAAGCGTTACACCCGTACGGAACCACATAAAAGACTTCGGTCCCCGGCAGGATTTGAACTCCCCACCTCGATACGGTGAGCAAAGTGCTTTGCCGACTGACATATACAGGGTTGGTGGCATGGACAAAGCAAGAGCAAGCTCATTCGCGCAGTGCAGGCCGCGAAGCGCAGTGCGTAAATGAGCTCCAGCATGACCCTACTAGCTCGGTTGCAACCCGGCGTAAATGAGCTCGAGCGCTTCACGGCCTCTCCAGTTATGTCATCTCACGGCATGTGTCAGACATAAAAGCGAATCTTCGGTAGGCGGTGCCAGTGAGACGCCCTTCTCTTCTTCCCCTGGAAGGCCTATCGCACATTCTGTGCTTACCAGTATATGTCAAGCTCGTATTAATTTTGTAGAAAATTTGGGCTCAAAGATTTTTTTTTTTAAATCCCAATTTAATTTTATGAGTCTATTGTCAGAATTAAAAATCACTCCAGAACAGGGTTCTCAACCACTGATGTATCGGCGACCCCTTCCGGATCGGCAGAAGTGATGGGGAGCACGGCGGATAAACCCACCTCACCCTCTTCCACCAGGGAGGAGGGTGGATAATAGATGATTACAATCACAAAACGGTTAAAAAAAGAAATTAAATGCATGCAAGCCAACTTTGAAGCTGTAAAACATTACGTTCAAGCTCTAAAACATAGACTAATCAACATTATTCACTCGGTGCACGTGTAAGACAGCACTAATTTTAAGAAAAAAACAAACTTTATTGCTTGTTTTGAGGGCTTCCAGCACCCTGAGAAGGCCTTCGGGAGCCCAGAGGGTCTGCAAACCCCCTTCGAGAACCACTGATCTAAAGAATTGTAGCTATGGCTGTAGGCCAGGGGTCTCCAACATAGGACCCGTGACACACTGGGACACTGCCTCCAAGCATCTCGCGGTTGCGAGCCTCTGTTCCCAGGTCTCACAACATAGAAATGGCACGCGCCATATTGGCCTCGCGTCATCGACTCCTTTGTGTCCGTTCAGAATGTTTCCCACCATTCTATTTCATTTACACAAAATATTGTTGTTGTTTTGTTACCTCTGCTTCTCACTTGTTTCTCAAGTTAATCACCTGTACTGACACAATGCCTCTATTCAGCTAGAAGTGCAAGTCTCTTGCGCAAGGCTACGCATCACGGCTATGCCAATTGTTGCGTACCAGAAGCAACTGCTAAAGCTACCAGCCTTTGCTGCTGTACCTCTTTAGGTGAAACAATGCATAGGCAGCGAGAAAGTCAGACAGAAATGCAGATGTTCTCTTATAATGCCGTTATAAAAAGCGACAGGAAGGCGGAAGCTGTCTGTTAAGACGACTCATTTTCGAGACTCGTTGATCTCAGACTAATTCTCGAGTGGATCGAACAATGAGTGGGCCCTCGTTTTATTGGAAAATTCCAGCATGTTCTCAGGGCGGTGGCATTTTATATGTTATCACATCAAGTGTGTGTCCAAAGTAGTCTTTTAAACAAGTCAAAGCTAAGATTTCACTAGCAAAACAATGAGTTTACAAGGTGCAAAAGACACGGGGTCTCCAGAGAACCTTTGGGGTCACTATGGAATGAGTTGCTTTGCAACGGGAAGTCCCAGTGCCGCTTGTTCCCTCCTTGAAATCCTACGTTGACCCTCCACCTTTCCAGGGTCGGCTGTCTGGCCCCATTCCAGAATGAGTTTGAGAGCCCCAGCTAATAGTTCAATAGTTTTATTGCACTCGAGTGAGTTTACACCAGGTGTGCAGGCGACCGGAAAGGCAGAGAGTCCATGCACTTTGTGTGCCCTAGCTGCCCAGCTGAAATATATATATATGATATACAAATACTTTAATGAAGAGAGGGAAAAGGGGGGGGGGGGGCGCAGATCTGGAAAGCGTGTCACAGCAACACCTGCCAAACAAGAACAAGTTAACTTCCTCCAAGAGAAGAAAGCGACCTTTCTTCTCTTGACCTGTGGTTGTTGTTGAGGAGGAAGTTTTTGTTCTTGTTGTGAAGTTGTCACAAGTAGGATGACAGCATCCCGGATTTGCAAATCCCACCCATTCGGGAGTATGCCCTCCGAACCTAGGGTTACCCCCAAAGCAGTTAGCGGCAAGTGGCTGAGCCTCCGGCCTTAGCCCTCGTAAATATTGTGAAGCCCGCTTTCTTTCGACCCTCTCCAAAATTCAGACAAAACACAAAATGCATACCGATAAGTCACCAAACCTATCTCCCGCCCCTGACCATGTTGTTTGGGCAACAAGAACGAGCAACAGACACGAAACACAAATTCAAGTTCAAAGACTTTCAGTTACACAGTTTAGGTTATGATATACCATAGTTGCCACCAGGGTTAGGCAGTACGCGATACAAATGTATCGCGATAGTATTTCAGAAATACATTTCGTATCTGTATTTCTGTATCGCGATACATTTTTTCACCAGTATCTGTATTCCTGTATCGAAATACATTTTTGGATGTTTCTTTGTATCGCGATACAATCAGGGTGAAATGTATTTCGTTACATTTCTTGAAAAATACTCCCCCTCCCCCCCCCCAAAAAAAAAAAAATATCCGAGCGCAAATTTTTTTTTTTTACTTCTGAAGGCATTAGGGTTAAGGAGATGCTGGGTCATTGTTACCATGCTGACCAAGGTTCCTTCCGATTCTCCAAACTATTTTTCTATGCGTCCTCTTCTCTCTTCCGAGAAGTGTTGCGTAGTCGGGGACTCGAACCAGTTGGCGTGCCAGGAGTGGAGTCAGAGCATCTTCTGCCGCAGGTCCTTAGGTAGGGATTTCTTGAGTCATTGTTTGCTGGCATCCAATGCCCGCTGCTAACCGTCTCTCTTGCCTTAGCGTACACAGTACACCCAGCCGGCAAAGCTGAGTCACCGTCCGTTGCAGTACGAGCCTGGCGGTGGTTGACTTGGAAATAGTAGGATGACCCACGCAGTGAAGTTCAACAGAACACATATTCGAATGTGCCTCCGGCTGCGCCCGTAATATTGCACGGCTCCGACAGTGACCGTGATCCGCTACTCTGGTGATCCGAAACCCAGTAAGGAGGCCAGACGTGGCCTCGCTGTGCCGACCCAGACTTCGTGCACCTGCGACTCGTCTCGAGCGCGCTGTTTCTCGGAGAGCTCGCACCTGTGCCGGCAATCTCAGGTCGCAATCCACGAAGTCTTTGTTTGGATGATGCTAGGCGAAACTTGAGGACTGCAGTCCATGTGTCGTTGGCGGAGGGTCGGCAGTAAAGACCTTCATAACAGGGATGCCACCGCACCGTTTTTTTCAACCATAACGGAAGATAGGACGTGTGCTCCAGGATGCTCAGGTGCTCCAGGATGCTTCAGGTGGTCCACTACTCTCGAAAATTCCAAATGACACTGCCTGCACGATCTTCAACGAAGGAATTCCTACAACGAAAGTACGTATTGTCCATTCATACAGCAGCGTGTTAAAGTTTCATGTTCAAGGTCACACGTACAGATCAAGAATACCAGATCATTCCACCGTGACGTCATGTGATCAATGTTGACAGGGGCTTCCGTATTGGACAGGGGCGTGGTGACGTTTTGATGGGATTTAGGATGACATAGAATTTTTTAGAGGTCGAAGTTTTTTCGCATCCCTCGTCAGACAGACATGATGTCAGGGAAGGGACCGCGGTCACTCCTAGATGGAACGTTATTTTGAGCCCATTGAAGGCTTCTCGTCGTTCGAAACAACTACCTCCAAGGAAAAGTGCCAAGCTTACGGGCAAGCAATTTCGGGATAAAAAAATTCACCTTCCAACTTCAAGCTTAATCTCAGTTCGCGTCTCAAATTTGAAAAATGTATTGCAGTATCAGTATTTCTGTATCTGTATTTCTTCCCTACCTAAACTGTATTCCTGTATTTGTATTTCCAAATACTTTTTGCCTCTATTTAAAATGTATTTCCGATACGTATCGCGATACACTTTTACAGATATATTTCAGTATCAGTATTTTAGCTACTATTTTAACGTATCCCAGTATTTGTATCTCCAAATACATTTTTGAGTATTTCTGCCCAACCCTGGTTGCCACAATACAAACATCACAGTGGAGTGTTAGAATCTTTCGTACACAACAAACCAGAAGTGGGAGTGGAACAGAATGCAGCAACGTGGACATTGCAAAACAAACACCTACACATTGGAACAAGAATATGAAGCAGAAACTGGGAGATCCTTGAGGTCTCGCCACTGGAGTGTACCACCTGTTACGTCTGTAGACATTTCAACATAAAACGTGCATACGTAAGGAGTTCTTGAGGTCACATCACAATGAAGATTACGTCCGCACATCTTTGGACATCCCTCAACACACGAGGAAGAAATTTAGGAAGCTCCCGAGTGGTCACGCCACAGTTAACATGACGTTTGTTACCATGTTTTTGGAGATCCCTCAATACAAGAGGCACCAGTTTAGGAAACTCATGAGGGCTCGTACTAATGAATATCACGTCGATCAGGTCCTGTACCTGTGAACAATGTTAGTTATGCACCATCAGTTAACAACAAAGTTATGCACCATCAGCTGCATAACTTTCTATTTTCCGGGGGGAGGGAGGGGTGCAGATCTAGAATGTGGTTGTGTGTATGTGTGTGTGGGGGGGGGGGGGGGGCAACAAACCGATGTTCATGGGCAAACCCACGCATGCATACATGCATTATGGCAAGGCTGCAGCCAAGAGGGTGCAACATTTCAAGCAAACGATACAAAGGTGCAATGCCAATGACAAGTTGAAGACTAAAATTAAAAATTTTAGATAGGGCTTCGGCTTTGTGCTTGAATCGTAACACTCAAAGGCCATAGTTTCGACTAAGAATGGCACCGTCATTGGCTATTAGCATCTCCCAATTTTGCCCTTCGCTGGCCCCCTAGGCTCCGACACTCGTAGAAAGGATGCCAGGAGCATCGTCTAATCGGGCCGCTAGTTTCTAGTAAGGCAATGAGAGGAACCCTAAATTTAGCGTGTCTTTGAGGCCCCCAGGTGCGTTTCTGACGTGCATCGTGCCATCAGAGACTCTCTAGAACGCCTCTGGCTATGTTACGCTTTTGGACTCCCAGGAGACTAGGAAGAGGGAAGTGACGTCAACAACGCTCTTTGGATGTTGATTGGTGGAGTCGCTGATGACAATGAGCTTCGCGTTGCGAGATACGTTCATTCACACCTACGTCACTTCCTCTTCCTAGTCTCCTGGGAGTCCAAAAGCGCAACATGGCCCCCCAGTTCCTGGGCAATGGAAGTCACTGGAGGCTTCCAGTGCCCACCGAAGCTGCCCAGTCAACCGGCTGAGGTGTCACCTTTTGCGTGCTTCGTGCTGCAGCATCCCAACCGATTTCGTCCACAAGTCCGCTCTCTACACCGCCGCACACATCATCCCAACATGCGGACATGCAGGGACGGCAAGCGCCGTCGGAAGACCGAGGGCTGCCGAAGATCACCTACGATTTCCCGGTGCATGTCCCTGTTGATGTTCGGCGTCACTTTCATGGACCCGACGAATATGAAAAACAGTCCCAAAAACACAGACAGTGTGGTTAGAACAATTGATTTCATGGCCATGATTTCTTTGTTAGAAGGAAAATACTACGTTTTCACATAAAATCTAGGCAACGCCAAGCGTCACAAAGCACACCGGAAAAGACGGAAGATGAGGAAAGCAAGTAGTAGACCACAACAGGTACCACGACACATAATATGAAGGACTTTTCATGATATCCGCAGGCTTCTTTCGGCGCTATAGTCGGTACAGTCTACATTGTAGTAGCGTCCGTAGCAGCGCACAAAATGTTGCACAAAACCATTATAACTCTATGCACAAAACCGACAAAACTGAGCTATAAAGTTTTTTTTGTGTTTTTGTTTTTATAATGTACGCTATAAGAGGTTAAACTAGCACTAACCTATGCAACTACCGAGACAGCAAACAGTACACTTTTGCGCGTGGATTTTATCTCTTCGCAGGAAAATAACACGGAACATTTAGGTTATTTGGGCCGTAAAGAAGAGTGTGTACTTTGATTCACATTGTAAAAGTGTAATTGCTTTAGTTAGCGCGTTTTATTCATTACTGAACGATGTTCAACGCGCTACATTTCAGACCCAAACATATCTCTCCCGCAGCAGGGGTGCAAAAGAAGCGTTGAAAAGAAGCGACGATTCAAAGCAAAATAACAAACGAAAGGAATATATATAGTGTGCTCAAAGTCCGCCCGCCAGCTGACGCTTATTCTGGGTGTATCAAGGAGTGGCCAGGCTCTTTAAATCGACCGCAAAATTCAGTTTCTTAATTAAAAAACACATGCAAAGGAAAAAAAAATTTTTTAAACAGCCGGGTTGGGAAAAGGAAGTCATAAAACGAATTTACTACGAAAAATAAAAAATTTTAGAGCTATATTTACGGCGCTATTCGAATTTGTAGTTGGCGCCCACGGGCGCCGCGGAAAAGTGGCCCAGATTTATCGCGTGACTGGCCCCTATTTGTCACGTGGTACTTGCGTTCTTTCGGAAGCTTCCTATGGTCTCGAAAAGTTACTTATTCATCTTCGTTTGAAGTGCAACAAAAAACAAAGATTAATAAGTAACTTTCGAGCCCAAATGAAGCTTTTGAAAAGTGTTAGCAGACGTGATAGACCTGTGC